>APFE030118308.1:8069-39830 GCA_000404065.3 Pinus taeda
AGCCCAATACAGTCGGCCAAATTTCCCCGCTAAAGGTCGCCTCCCACAGGCGCCGCACACGACTCAAACACTTAAGGTTCAAAAGGTGTCCCCTGCGGAAATGGCTGAAAGAAGGAAGCAAGGACTATGTTACTACTGTGATGAAAAATACTCTCCAGGTCATAAATGTAAGGAGCCCAAATTCTTTCAAATAGATGCCACTGACTCCAACTCAACAGAGGAAGATCCTACACTTGAGGAACATGAGCCGCTAGAGGATGATAACCAACAGGACGATGTCTCTGACGAACCAGTTATTTCGTTGCATGCCCTGGCAGGGATTTCTTCTCCTCAAATGCTCAAAATCAGAGGGTTTATTACACATCGCCCAGTAGTGGTTTTGATTGATAGTGGAAGTACACATAATTTCATCCATCAAAAAGTCGTAGAAAAAGTGCACTGCTTTGTACGAGCAGTTTCTAACTTCCAAGTTCAAATTGCAGATGGGGGCACAATGAAATGTGAAGGTCGTTGTGAAAATGTCAAACTTCAAATGGGGGATTATCAGTTGAAAACCCACATGTTTTCCATCAACATGGGGGGTTGTGACATTGTCCTCGGAGCTGACTGGCTCCACACTCTTGGGCCATTCACAATGGATTTCCAGGAGTTGTATATGAGTTTTAAGCAGAACGATCACACACATACCCTTCGAGGACTCCAGGCGGGAGCCCCCTCTATCATAAGCTCGCATAGGATGGAAAAATTGTTGAAAAAGGGCAATCATGGAGTGGTAGCTCAATTTAATGCCATCCAGGGCGTTGAAACCAAGCAGCCGCCACTTCATCCTGAGATGCAACAGATTTTAAACAACCATCTCCCGGTCTTTGACAAGCCTCATGGGCTTCCACCCTCGCGAGGGGAACATGATCATAGCATCATCTTGGTTCCAGGGGCCCAAATCCCAAATGTGCGCCCATACAGATATCCGTTCACCCAAAAGAACGAAATAGAAAACATCATCAAGGAACTTTTGGAAGCAGGGGTCATTCGTCCCAGCATCAGTCCTTATTCATCTCCAGTGGTTATGGTGCTCAAAAAAGATGGGGAGTGGCGGATGTGTCCTGACTTCAGGGCCCTCAATAAGCTGACAGTCAAAGATAAATTTCCCATCCCCGTGGTTGATGATTTTCTGGATGAACTCAACGGGGCTCAATTTTTCACGAAGTTGGATCTTCGCTCAGGTTACCACCAGATCCGCATGAAGGAAGTCGACATACCCAAGACTGCTTTCAGAACTCATGAAGGCCACTATGAATTCCTGGTCATGCCATTTGGTCTTTGTAATGCCCCCTCTACTTTTAAGAGCCTTATGAACCACATTCTCAAACCATATCTCAGGAAATTTGTCCTTGTCTTCTTCGATGACATCCTCATCTATAGTTGCACTTGGGCAGCACATCTTCAGCATGTAGATCTACTCTTGCAACTGCTACGCAAGCAGAAATTATTCGTGAAGATTTCCAAGTGTTCATTTGGCATGGCCGAGGTGGAGTATTTGGGCCACATTGTGGGGCGTGAGGGTGTCAAGGTGGACCCCAAAAAGATCCAAGCAATGCAGGAATGGCCTCAACCTAAGACCTTGAAGAGCTTACGCAGATTTTTGGGTCTCACAGGCTATTATCGTAAATTTGTCCGCAACTATGGTCGCATAGCGAAGCCCCTCAACCAACTCCTAAAGAAAAATTCTTTCTTCTGGAATGAGGAAGCACAACAGGCCTTTACAGCTCTAAAAAATGCCATGTGTTCCACTCCAGTTTTAGCACTCGCTAACTTCACCAAATCTTTCGTCATTGAATGCGATGCTTCAGGAACAGGTATTGGGGTAGTTTTAATGCAGGAAGGGAGACAATTGGCCTTCACAAGCCAACAACTCAGTGGGAAGAATTAGGGCCAATCTACATACGAGAAGGAAATGATGGCCATCTTACATGCAGTTGACACCTGGCGACCTTATTTATTGGGGCGACATTTCCAAATCCGCACAGATCATCACAGTCTTAAATATTTTTGGAGCAATGCCTCTCCTCCCCACAACAAAATAAATGGCTAGCCAAAATGCTGGGATATGATTATGAGATCATTTACAAGAAAGGGAAAGACAATAGTGTAGCAGATGCATTATCTCACCATTTTGAGGAGGAAAGTACCCTGCTAGCTATTTCCCTCCCCATTCCAGAATGGATTGAAGAAACTCGCAGAGAATGGTTTTCACACCCAGGGCTCTCCCAACTCATTTCTCAATTGCAGGCAAATCCACATTCCACCAAGGGCTACTCATGGCAGGATGATATTCTTCGCTACAAGGACAGAGTCGTAATATCACCAACATCCACCCTCAAAAGTAGCATTTTGGCAGAATTGCACTCATCGCCCATTGCAGGACATTCGGGCTTTCAGAAGACATATGCGCGCACCAGAAGATCATTCTTTTGGACCGGTATGAAACAGGACATCCTGACTTTCGTAGCAGAATGTGACGTCTGTCAACACCACAAAGGGGAAACAGTCAACACACCAGGCAAATTACAACCATTGCCCATTCCGGAGTCAATTTGGACGGAGGTCTCCATGGATTTCATTACAGGTCTTCCAAAGTCTGGGAACAAGTCAGTCATCATGGTGGTTGTGGACCGACTGTCAAAGTATGCTCATTTTTTCGCCCTACCCCAACCATTTACACCAACGTTGGTTGCCCAAACTTTCATGGATCAGATCTTCAAATTGCATGGCATGCCCACGTCTATTGTGTCCGACCGCGACCCAATCTTCACCAGTAATTTTTGGCAGGAACTCTTCAGAATACAAGGCACTCAACTCAAACTCAGTACTTCCTATCATCTGCAAACAGATGGTCAAACCGAAGCCGTCAACAAATGTCTAGAAACCTACCTTAGGTGTTTCACTTCAAAAAAGAAACACCTTTGGGTACAGTGGCTACCTCTGGCTAAATGTGGTATAACACCAACTATCATGCCACCACCAAAATGACTCCCTATGAAGCAGTACATGGTCAACTCCCACCTTCACCTACTTTATATCTCAAGGGATGCTCAAAAGTACAAGTAGTGGATCAACTCCTACAACACCGCGCAACTATGCTCGCCCATCTTCGAGAGAATCTTCATCAAGCTCAGAACTGCATGAAGCAACAGGTAGACCACCATCGCTCAGAGCGCCAATTTCAAGAAGGGGATCAGGTCTTTTACGGCTCCAACCATATAAGCAAACATCACTCAAAGACAAGGGGTGTCAGAAACTCTCTCCCAAATTCTACGGACCATATCAAGTACTTCAACGCATTGGAGAAGTGGCCTACAAGTTGGCCTTGCCACCTATTGCAAAAATCCATCCAGTTTTTCATGTTTCATGCCTCAAGAAAGTGTTTGGGAATAATTGCAGAATTCAGACTAGTCTACCGGAGTTGGACGAAGAAGGATCCATTTGGCTTCAACCGGAACAGGTCCTCGACACACGAGTCAAGCAATTGCGCGGCCGCATGATTAAGGAGGTCCTAGTCAAATGGAAAGACACCTCTCCAGAAGATGCAACTTGGGAGCCAGCCACTATTCTGCAGTAGTTTCCGCAGCTTCAGCCTTGAGGACAAGGCTAGTCTTAAGGGGGTGGGCATGTTAGGGTCCCACCCTAACCCCCTTATCTATGTAATGGGACCACTTCATAGTCAAGAGTCAATAAAGCCCATATTAATAATTGTAAGTGGTTAATCTGCAATTAATAAAGGAACCAAAGTTAGTTGCAAATGGGCCGTAGTATTAGATAGATGGTATTAGTAATACCGCGGTATTGGCCCATGGTATTGCATGCATGAGTCATATATAAAGGATAGAAACTCCCTACGAGGAGTATCGTGTCTTATTTTGTAATCGAGCTCTGCTCTATTAGAGGTTGCCCCCTCGAAGAGGCAAGTGAACATTACTCTCTGAATAATAAAATCATTGCTATTCTGTGTTCTTGGTATCTTTTCTTCGCATATTCTGTGTTCTGGATCTCTTTTCTTTACACATTCTGTATTTGGGTATCATTTACAGGTTAAGAGCATAACATCAAAGCCAAGCAATGCAAAGTGGATAGAGATTGGACAAGTGAGACAAGTGTACCCTCACTTAGTTGATGCTTGAAAACCAACTTTTGGTGGTCCAAAAACTTTTTTAGTGGGAAGGCCATGATCCGAATTGGATCCATGAAAAATAATCAAGATGCCATGACTTTATCAAACAGGACAGACTTCGAACTTGTGAAAAAAGAGCGATCATGAAGATCTCTGACCTTGGTCAAAGCGCGCTGATCGATGCCCATGGAGACCACGCAGGAGGCAAAACTGGCACTTGGGAAGCCTAGATCGGGAAGCAAAGGGAATTTCTAATGCGTGATTAGCACTAATTGCGCATCGTTGGGAAAAACCCCTCGAGAAGGAAAGAGCCGCTAAGCGCTCGGTCACATAGAAGCTGACAAACTGTGGGGAAAGCGCTAAGGTGAAGGGTGGGACCCGTGCTCCAAAAATGACGGTATATCGGGGGCACCCTTGGGCGGTAAATGGACTTGGAGAAAAACAAGCGATTCCATTCAGTGCCCGACGTGTGGCAGGTGGATGAGAGAGAAAACCACCGCTCATTGCACGCTAACGGTCGAGCAGGTCAACTGCGCGAAATGAGCAAATGGTGTAGGATCTGGAGGCTCCAGATCTGATGGTGGAGATCACGCCCGATGGAGAAACCAGATTTGTCAGGGGATTAAGCCTCGACACATAAGAGTTTGAGATCCGATTTGACCGCTGAGTTGGCGGGTGAGTCGTTGCATAATGTAACTAAAAAAATCAAACCATTGAGGAAGAACTGGCATAGTTCGCGAGAGGACAAGTGGCCACTCCCTGTGAGCCATTGACGATGACACAGATCGAGGGAACTCGAAGTGAGCAGTAGCAGGCGATCGGATGGGGGTGGAAGAGGAATCAAATAGTCGTGAGACAAATTGGCTTTAAGCCATGAAGAGACAGAACAAAAGACACCGAGAGGAGAAGAGAGTGAAGACAAAGAAAAGAAGAGACAGTGAAGCAAGAAGCAGAAAGACAAAGGGCCGAGCTAACCTGCAGCCTAAGGCAGCATCGAGCAGACAAAAATCTTGAGAGGTTCAAGTAATCCCTGAGAGGATCTATCGGGAATTGAGCACCACATTGGGCTCCTCCCATTAAAGACCAGAGAAGTCAAGACTTGGAGAGGAAAGGAGTCTGTGCACTCTAGTGGCTTGGGGAATCCAAGAACCACCCTGCCAAGCATCATTTCTATTTCAGGTGACTCAAGTTGAGCTCCTCATTGTAAATCTCTGCTTTAAAGACATAATAAAAGAAGGCCACCACCAAAAGCTGGACCGAAGACGTAGCCCTGGAGGATAGGGTGAACTCCTTATTAATTTATTGAGTTCTTGTATTTGCTTACTGTGTTTCTCTTACTGTTTTCCATTTTCCAGTGTCTGTGTATTTTGCAATCTGATCAATCTATTGCCTAAAATAACATAGACACACACTAGCACATGAGTCTGTAATACCTTCTTTGAATAATTCTTTAATTGATATCACTCAAGAGTGAGTTTCAGATCAATCCTAGTAGCATGTCTTGCACTGTCAAGTACATAGGCTTCATTGGTTTTTCAGCGGCTTGCCAGCCTGCCATTCCGGACTTGGGCCAGTTGTTGGTTGAGAAACTCCCTCAGAACAATTGTGCAATTTTGGAGGGGAACAAGCCTTCCCTCTAGAATTTGCGCAAATATGTTGGGAAACCTACTGGGCCTAGAAATTGCGCAATGCAATCAAACAAACTTCCTTGGGAAAATTGCACAATTTGGCCCAGCACTACAACTCAACCCAAAAATTGCGGAATTCTAGGCAACAGTCACCTCCTCCTCCCAGAATTTGCGCGAAATTCTCTCATAGTCAAGCAGGTTGTTGCATGTGCCTTTAGGTTGTCCAGTTCCACCCAGGACCCAACAAACTTGACTTGCATGCATGGGTTGTTTTTTCCTGAAATAGCAAAAAGCAACATGTAAAAAGTATCCCTAGATTTTAGGGATCTATTTTTAGTAGTTGGAGGTTACATGCAAAGATCGTTTTAGAAACTTTCCTCCAAGTGTCACTTTTTCCTAGATTTGTGGCATGCGCGTCATAAGCCTCAAACTTATTTATTCGACGCTTTAGAGATCATTCTTCACATTGATCTTGGAGCTATGACATCCCACAACACATCCAGGAGTCCTCGGCACATCCATCTCAACTATTTCTGGGTATGTCCGCTTTACTTTTCTTTTGCAACATTTCTGTCACTTTTTGTGTTTTGGCTTGTGTGAATGTTGTCTGCTTGATTTCTATGAACGCTTGATGTCGTTTGCATGCATGTTAGCCTGTACAAGCATTGTTTCAATTTTCGTTTGCATCTCACTGTTGTCGCACGCATGACACTGTTTTGCACGAATGATAATTGATTCAACAACTCGTTTCACACACATGCATGTTTTTCCGTTTTCTGAATCTTGCATTTGCTGGTTGCATGGATGATCATTCACTCATGCTTACACTCATTTTTTCCATGGATTCATATATTCATATGTTTTCGATCGCCCATCGACGGGTCTGGGCAACCTTAGCTGAGACTTTGCCTTGCCCAGACATCATTGCGCAATTTTGAGAGGAAAGGCTATGCCTTCCTCCCAAAAATGTGCAAATTTGGCCAGGTAATGTCCTCTATACTTGCTTTGTGCAATTTTGAGAGGCAGTGTCTACTAGCCCAGAAAATTGCGCAATGCAGTCCCTGGGCTTGCATGACTTGCCAGCTGAAATTCTGAATCGCACAATCTCAGTACCAGCAACCCAGTCTGGATTGCGCATTGTGCAATTCCAACAGTCAACAAACCTATCGACAGTCTGGACTACCTTTTGCGCAATTCCAACAGTTAGTCTCCTGGCCTCCCAGTGAAAATTGCACAATCCTTGCCATTAGTCTCCCAGGTATGTTGCACGTCAGTCCTCAAGTTTGCTTTGGCTTTAACTGACAGATTTCTTGCCATGCATGTTGCCATGTCTCTAGGTATAGCAGATGTTCATCTGTCTCTCAACATTTTAGGATCAATGGCCTCCAAGAGTGCAAGGTCAAAAGACACCGACAGAAGCGCAACTAGAGATGCAGTTGAGTGAGTGTCTATGATTTTACCGATTTACGAAGACACCAAGATGATCGTAGACAAAGACATCAAGTTGAAGTTGCAAGAGGTCAACGATGCATTCTCAAGCACAATTGGGGAATATCTTGAAGACCGCAAAGTCTATGTGAACATTCACAAGTCCAACTTGTACCAAATTGGATGTAGATATCCATGTTCCCATGCATGGACATGATACATTGGATCGTCTCACACAATGATCCTGAGACGATGGTATTGAGCACTGTTAGTGGGACAGAGATCGCTACCTTCAAGGCACAAGACTATCAACAAATGTACCACTTGCTGAAGCTAGTGATCACCATGGATACACCCTTCAACATACCCAATAGCAATACCAACTCCATGGATGTCTTGAAGAAATGGGTGAAGGAGCTAGCCAAGTTTAGGATGACACCCAACCATATTTACAAGACGAAGATGCTGTGGAAGGCATATCAGTTTCAATCATCTTTGCATGCCGCTTGTATGACCAAGAGAGCACGGAGACCTTCCCGAAGAGTTGGGTGGTCGCATTGGACCAACTGGCCAGTGAAGGCAAAGCATGCAACTGGTCTGACATGTTGGCTCACAGGCTGAAGGAATAGGTAACAGGAGCTCAATGGCCGCCCAAAAGTCAGTAAGCAGAAATCTATATGTCCTCATACATTTTGGATGGAATCTGTGCCCGTCAGGAATTCCTGGGCTTGAATTGGGCATGGACATCAACGGAAACTTCTGTGAACACTTATTGCAAACTTTTTTCTGAATGTAGCTTCCGCGAATTCATCACAAAATTGTCAGACCATTTTGTCACCCTAGTGTACAAAATGATATTTGAGTAGGATCCACCTTGCATGTCGAAGGTAGCAATGGAGGAATTGATCGACATAAAATATTGGTATACCTCAGCTTTTGTCACCTTCATATGGATGTACATTGTGGAGAAGCCTCCACATGTTTTGCCAAAGTTTTCCATGGAAAAGCTCATCATGCAATAAGTGTCGTACCACATATTGGTAGGACCGTTAGCTAGACTGCATCGGAAGAAGGAGGCACCCTGGCCCACTCTTCCATTACGAATCGGGTTGTACAAGATACAAAATCTCAACCATGCGGATGCCGGGATAGAAGAGTTGAAGAAATTTACTTTCGGCACCAGAAGCTTCAATCTGTATGACCCCAATTTCTTTGTGAAGGATCACTGCGCGAGAGTGAAATTTCCATGGATTGATGGGGCATGTCATTGGGCTGAGGAAGACCCATGGAGATATTGTCACAGCTTCTCCTGGCCCAATGAAATGGTAAACATCGTTGTGGAATGGTTAGCAAAGCAACATCTAGGAGAACACCAACAGCAGCAACAGGAGAGGTAAACATACTGATGTGCGACAAAGGAAGGAGGAAGATTGTCGACAACGTAGAGGTAGAACAAAGATGAAAGTTCAGAGCAGACCCACTTGTGGAGAAAGAAGCATTGGCAATAGAGGTGAAGAGGCAACATCATGAAAGGGAACTGCGCAAAGGTAGAGAGAAAAAAAGAGGATGGAGGAAATAGTGAAGGAGTTGCAAGAGTTGAAGGAGCAACTTTGGAAGGAACAAGAGTTACGTAGACAAGAGAAGGAAGCACAATAGGGACAGCTACAGCAGGGGGTGCAACATGCGCAGATTGATGAAACTGTGCCTATACAGGTGGTAAACTCATCTAAGTAGCTAGCACAAAGCAGACAGGGTGAGCAGTCCCAGGAGAAAGACATCGCTCAAGAGATTGAATGAGTACTTGGGCAGATGGAGCAGCTAGAGTTAGATCAAGACATCGACCTCATGCCTTACCACCAAGAGGTCGATCCACAGGCTTCACCGGATCTGGAAGCAGAGTAGGTCCTAAGTGACCAAGGAGATACTGATATCCTTGGAGACAATCTGGAAGAAAATATGCACAACATATCATTTGATGAGTCGCAACATAGAGTTGTGCAATCACACAGAGTGTCTACTCCGGATGACCACACATCTCCTGCACAGTTTGAGGAACAAGTGCTCATATCTGATGTGCGCAAGCATCCAACAACATTGACCAATTCTACCAGAGCATATGTCGAAGCCACTAGTTCGAGTGTTCGCTTCTTGATAGCAGAGAACGAGCGAATGGCTAAGGAATTACAAACTACCAAGCAGGGAGGAGAACTGGTTACAGTGTCCGCCCGAGCAGAGTTGAAGAAGGCGATACTGGATGAAGTATTGTCCCTTAAGACAGTCATGTGGGAGTTGTATTCCAGATTTGATACCATGCATAAGGTAGTTGTCCATCTCAACTATTGGCAGAAGTGCTGTGCTAGAAGAGCACGTATATTTTCCAACTTGGATATTGTTGTCAACCGCATGTAACATGGACAATGAGATACAAGGGAGCCCTGTTACACTTGCCCAAGATGATGAAGTCTGGAGCGGTTGAGTTGAAAGCATGCATCCAGAGTCATATCTAGAACTATGAAGAACTCTCGCAGCTCATCGCTAGTTTGTAGGCTTCCCATGCACAAATGTTTAGAAGCATGGATGTTGTTGTGTGCGCACACGCGATCCCATCTATTGGGACACTCAATAAGGCAAAGAAAAAGGGACAAGTTTGACTGGAGATAGACTCGTACTTTGACGAGTTGATGTTCATAGCGACCATTGCGGACTTGGAAATCAGTGCAGACACTATTCATCAATATGTCGCTGGTTCGACCACACTCAAGACAATGATGCACATGTTATCAGATGAGTTGGATAGAGGAGCCAAAGCAGTGTACCCAAATGCAACAGAGGCAAGAGTTAGTTTCCAGAAAGATGTCATCACAGAGTACACATACACCATCTCTGACTACCAAGCTTGGTTTCAGTTCAGCACCGTCGACCATCATGAGGATGTCGAAGAGTTGGTCTTCCCAAAGTTGTCCGAGTCATAGTGATGTCCTGCATGGCTTACTCGAGCCTATTTTGTCTCACATGGGTACATGTGCAAATTGTATGTAACATCTTGTAAAGTGGAAGTTCAAGTGTCGATAATTGAATGTAACAATCACAAATTAGTGGAAGAGTCATGAGGGTAGGTGAACAGTCACAAAGGGGAATGTCAAGGGTCACCCCACCCTTTGCTATATATAGTACCTCATAACTCATTGTAGAGGCTTTTGGTCAGCCAAGCTTCCGATAGGAGTATCTTAGAGAAAGCTTGGAGAGTATTGTAACGATCCTTGGCTTCTCCACAGTGCAGAGCTAGTACATCTCTTTGGAGGAGCAGGCGGCAATGACTGTAACGTTTCATTATCAGGGCTAGTGGTTGGTCATGGTTGTACTTGTTGAAAATAGCAACAAGAAATGATAAAAATAGAATCCAGAATATTCCAATTTTAATTTGTCCTTGAATTAAAATTGTGAATTAAAATCGAATTTAGTCTCACTAGCTGCTTGGAAATAATTAATAATTCATTATGGATTAATTAGTTGGAGAAATTCAAGTTAGAAGTCTTTCTGAAGTCATGCAATAGTTATCCCTTAATTAAGGAGATAAGATTGAGTTATATTTGAGTTGTAATTAGTTACTCAGTTTATCGAGTTAAGCCCAGTTAAATTAGTTCCAAACTGTTTGAGGAACCAATTGTGAGTTATCAGTCAGTTGATGCATGCATGCACTCAACCAGTGTACTCCAGATAACTGAAGATTCCCTCATAAAAAACTCATGCATGTCTATTCTCAGAAAGATCCAGTTGAGCTAAATGTCAAGGACAATGTACTATCAGTTACATGTGTTTTCCTATAAAGGAAACTCATGCATGCAGTCAAGGTAAGGTTGCTTGAGGATTGCAGAGTTCTGACAGTGTGTTAGAGCAGTGTGTGAGAGCAGTGTTACACTAGGTGAAGGAGATCATCCCAGAGGCAACTATGCAAGAAAATAGGAGCTTGGAGGGCAGAGGAGAAGTCTTGTGAGAAGCCTTGATTGCCTGTGAGCATCCAGGAGGATTGTACTAAGAGCTGGTTAGCTATGAGAGCTAAGGCTTTGTATGATTTTGATGTATTTCCACCTTGTATGATAATACAGATAGTGGTGTTTTTAGCTGAGGCTTTCCTCTGAGTATTTTCTGTGTTTCATGTGCATTAATTCTTCTTCTTCTGGTTATATGTGTTCAACTCAATCTTGCTCAATCTTTTAGCTTTCGCAAATTGATAGTAGAAGTAGGTTATAGTATTTTGCTTTAGTATATTGCATTTTCGAGTTAATCTACAATCAAATTTTCTACATAGTTGTCAGAGCGATATTAGTAGAGAATATGCAGAATTTCTACATGGTATCAGAGCTAGCTGATCTATGGAGAAATTTATACAATACTGTATGATTGGAACTTTCACTTCTTAATATAACATAGCCAACATGTTTCATGCATATGTTGTTATTGTATTTCAATTAACTTGTTTACTCTAATGATATATGTATATGTGTGCTTACACATGTACGTATAGACTCTTTCTGTATATGTATGTATATCTTACTGAAATGTGTTATTGGTTTAACCATCACTTTGGATTGTTGGTTCACCTTCCTTCCAGTTTGTGATGCATCTTTGCTTGTGTGTTCCCTTCCAAGCTGCGTTTTTACACAGGTTTCCAAGGGGTGCACTCATTCCGCCTTCCGTGTGTTAGAACCATTCATGCACCTTCCTTGGCTTTCTATGCATGTCACACCCTTGCTACCAACAGGAAAATATTACTTGCCTCTGTGTGCAACCGCGGTTAAGGCAATACCATACGACCCACTGCTGGGACTCCTACACCAAACGATCTGAGGTCTAGTTAGCAAGTCCAACACTGTCAAAAGAACCTCGAAAAAGGAAGATTGAGCTTCTTGCAATAAGAGAGGTGGTATAACACCTGAAAATCATAGCTATTTGGTTAAAGATTGGAGATGAAAACACAAAGTTTCTTTAGTATTTTTCTTAAGGTTGTAAAATGATGAATAACATATGGAGCTTACAGGATGAAAATGGTGTCAATGTCTCATCTTTTGATGGGTTGGCCAAGCTTGGAAAATCACACTTTGAAAACTTCTCTAGAGCCCTTCAGGAAACATCAATCACCAAAGTAATTCAAATTTCTCAACTCTTTCTAAGAATGGCGGATGAAGTTGGAAGCAAGGTAGTTATGGAGGAGGTTTCAATGGAGGAGCTCTAGGATATGCTCCCTAGTTTCCAAATAGACAAAATTTCTAGACTAGATGGGCTGGGAGTTGAATTTTTCTTGAATCTCTTTGAAATTCTAGGACTTGATCTACTAAGGGTTATTTAAGAGTCGAGGAAGGAGGGTAGGATCTATCTAACATTCAACTCAAAATTCATCGCCCTTATTCCTAAACATGGCCATCCCCTCTCTTTCTCGGACTTCAGATCCATTTCTCTATGTAATTCCATTTTTAATATCATAGCCAAGATCTTTGTTGCCAAGCTTAAACCCATCCTCTCCAGATACATCTCCCTCAAACAATTTGAGTTCCTCGAAGGAAGACAAATTGATGAAGTTATAGGAGTGGCTTAAGAAGGCATTCACAATATCAAAATGAAAAACCTAAAAGGAGTTGTTATTAAAATTAACTTATCAAAGGCATATGACAGAGTTAATTAGCTTTTTATCATATTTCTCTTTACTCATCTAGGTTTTAAATTGGACGTCATAAACTAGATGATGAGTTGTATTCAAACAATCTCTTTTGGAGTTCTTATAAATGGGTCAACATCCCCCTTTTTCCACGCTTAAAGATAATTGTGTCAGGGCTACCCCCTATCTCCTATTCTTTTTCTTCTAGTTGTAGAGGGTTTAAGTAATCTTCTATTTGATGCTAAGAGGAAGGGGGTTTTCCAAGCGTCACTCATTGCCAGGAACATGGCAATATCCCATATTATTTTTGTTGATGATATTCTTATCTTATGAATCGACGATGTCAGAGATATTTTGATCCTTGTGGAGATCCTTACCATTTTTGGTCATGCCATAAATATGTCGATAAATCCCGAGAAACTATCCTTATCTCATCACAATCTCTCTGAAGCCTAGCTCCATCAAATATCCAAGCTTCTTACGTATGAATCAAATCCATTGGAGCTTGGTTTAAAATATTTAGGTTTCCAGCTAAAACCAAACTATTATGGCAAGGTGGATTGGGTATGACTAGTTGCAAAGGTGGAAAAACATATTAAAGGCTAGTACCATATGTGGTTGCTTAGGGATGGTTGTTTAGTCCTCATAAAATTAGTATTAGAAGCTATCCTGGTATATTAGGGATCATTAGCCTAGATTCCCAAGTATGTATTAGAGAATATTAGGCACTTATGTTTTGGTTTCCTATGGGCCGATAGTAATGAGATAACGGTGTTTCCCTGGGTAAAACGAGATTCAATAGGTAAATCAAAAGCTTTGGGGGGATGGGGCTTAAAAAAACTTATTTCATTTCTCCAAAACTTTAACTATAAAATGTGGCTGGTGACTAATCTCCACTCATAGTCTATGGAATTTTGTTGTATGTCAAAAGTATATTTCTCCCAATTATTTAGAAGAATGGTTAACAAATCCGGATAAGTCAAGAACAACATATCAATTGTTTGGATGGCAATTCTAAATTCTTTCGATATCATTGGAAGTGGTCTGGCCTAGAGGTTTGGGAGGGGTGATAGAGTTAGACTGGGCATTGATCTATGGTTTGGTAGAAGTGAAAATCATGTGTTACCCCCTAATCTTACTAATCTTCTAAGGGGTCGTGACTATAGTAAACTGGCTAATATTACAAACCTAACTCTTACCTCTATTTGGTGATAGGGTTGGCTTTCAGCTAAGGATCTAAGCTTAGAGGGGGGATATCAGGTAGGCTGTTAGGAATACATAAAAACTCTCTTGAATGGTCATATTAATGACAATAATGATGAACTTAAATGGTGCAAGTTACCATTTGGAACCGACACTCCAAAATTGGGTCTTATCTTCCTTTTAGATGACAAATTGGAGGAGGACCAAAAATGGTTGAGGGTGGTATGGAAAGTAAAATTCCCCCCTAAAGCTAAATTATTCATGTGGTGCCTAATGATGAAGAAGGTCCCTACCTGGGACATTCTAAACTTGAGGTTTATGTGCGGGCCTAGTTGGGGCTATCTATGTCAAAATGAAGTGGAAAATGGAGTTCACTTGTAAATGGGAGGCCCTTTATTCAAGTAGGTTTGGAACTTATGTTTCTATGCTTTGAATCATATTACTCATTGGGAAGGGGTAGAACTATAGGTTGTATGGTCTCTCTTATGCTCAATTCAAGACACCTCCCCCCCGACCCCACCCCTCCACCCTCGTTGTTTGCTAGGGGGCTTGGTTGGCTAGTAACTGGGCAATTTTCTAGGAGAAATTATCAAACCCAGTGCACATCACAGGTGAGGTACTGGCTATTTTAAGACATTACCCTCAAGAAAAATGCTTGACAACTCCTAGGAAAATCTCACTTGAAACCATTGATTACTCCAAGCCACAAGCCTACTTTGAAAGTGCCTCCATAAATAACGAACATATTTGTGGTGTGTTGTCTAGGTAAATCCTCTCTGCAGACAGAGACGATCCCTCTAGCCTAATGAGTGGGACTAGAAACCTATGTGACAATCTACTAGACACCTTCCTAAGTTACAATTGAAAAGAGAGACGAAGAAGATGGTCTACCTCATTCTGATGCTATCAAGTCGTCCTTTGTTGAAGATATTGAATCACTTGCGTCATGGGCTTGTTCCTACTGATCATAGAATTTATGCACTTGCACAACATATCAAGACACAACAAGGCATGGAAATACCAATAACATATTCAAAACCAACATACTTAACTGATAAAGGAATGTTAAGATAGATGATACATAAGCATACACATCAATGGAAAATGAACCAACAATTGTATATTAATAGAAAAGAAGGGGAAGCATACAACCAAGCCTTGATGTTGATAGGCTCTCCTTGAATGAATTTCCAAGTCCAAGATAAGATCTCCAAGCACTCCTTATCCAAGCCAAATGAGTAGCATATAGGCACAATCTTAGCATAAGGGTGCAAATAAACATAGACCAACTATTTGGGAATGGGAGAGGATGAGCTAGGAAAGGGAGTTAGGATCTTTCCAAATATAGGAGTAGGCCCTCATCTCAAAGAGGTAGCTCATGGGGATAAGACCAAGAGGCCAAGTTGGGAGAACTTGACCTCATCTATGCCGAAAAACCTCCAGCTCGCCGCTTTGGAAGCTTCTAGATCATGAAGCTTCTCATCCTCTTTGGGAAAATTTCCTTTTTGGGATCACCAGGGTATAAAAGTAAAAAAAGTGACACCATCACGGGTCGAGTATAATACAATAGGTGACCATTGCGGTTTTTAGTCTCATAAGAGTGATGATTCTCAAATTAGGGTTTAAGAGCTATTTCCTTCAGGGGAAGGTGAAGACATTTTCCAATCGATGTCTTAGGGAGGATTTGAGTTGCATATGTGAATGAGTACATTGCATAATGGTCATGTTTTAGGCACTTTGGGGTATGTCACAGGGAAGTGCAGGAGGTGTGACAAATACTATGTAACAGATGCACCCTAAAGCATGACGGCAGAACGAGGAGTGATGGCTTAGATGCTTTACGATATTTTGCAAGGACGAGGAAAAATGCTATTAGGAAACCTGCAAATCAAGGACGCATATACATGTACATATCTAATATCAAAACATGAATCCATGGTATGGACGCAACCATTTGGATGATAAGGACTATATGAAAGGATCCATGGTATGGGCACAACCATCCAAATGAGAAGGATCATCTATAAATCTAATACCTAAGGTATCGACGGAACCATCCAATATAGAAGTATCATCATAAATGTAAAGTCCCATGTTATGGTCACAACCATCCGTATAACAGAAACATGTGTACAATCATGAATACCACATAACTCCATGCAGCCTGGGTCATATCAGACAAGATTGAGGGTCTTGCGCTCCATCCCAACTTGATCAAAGTACGAATTATAACACGTGAATGAATGTGTCGAAGTCGAACATGCTAGAAAACTGCCTGATTACCGGCCAATGATGTGGGTCGTTAACATGCACGAGTGAAACCACCAATGATGACAATGACTCTCAAGGTACAACAATACAATCCATGAATGCGATAATGAAGCTGAAGTCAAACACTCGTGGAATCATCTAATCGAAGGCCAATGATGGAAACCTGTTTTCGGATGTGAAGAACTTTCCATTAAGGCATGCAAGCTCTAGGGTATTGAAAGGGAGTTTCTAAGTCATCTTCCTGGATAACGAGCTGAAGTTGACAGGAAGTGACCCATCGAAGGAGGGCCATAATGAATCCCCCATCATTGACACAAAACAAGGAATAAAGTGG
Source organism: Pinus taeda (assembly GCA_000404065.3). Lineage (NCBI taxonomy): Eukaryota > Viridiplantae > Streptophyta > Pinopsida > Pinales > Pinaceae > Pinus > Pinus taeda. The sequence continues at coordinate 24,755 of APFE030118308.1, forward strand.
AATGAAATGAATAAGATCCAAGATTGTAACAATGGGCCAGACAATGTATAGGTAAATAATTGCAGATAGGACTTCTCTTGAATATATTGGCGACATGACTTCGGAGTGTGGCAACATTTGAATTAACATAGTACCATGGGTCATGATGATGAAGTGGAATAGTCAGATGAGAGGCAAAATGGATCACCCAAACTTGGAAGGACAAGTGACTGAGTGAGGATATCCCAAACCCGACACAAGCAACATATGAGTGTCATGTTCAAGAGTGACATGCTGCCTATACGAGAGATGTTTCACTTTCATTTTTTCCCCACTATTTCTAGTGAGTACCTCTTTATTTTTACACAAGCTTGAAGAGGATACCATATGCTTGTCGTATAAGTTCATTCTTCGAATAAATCCATCCCAGTAAGTTTTACGAGTTGTAGGAGGGAGAAACTCGGTCTCATCATGGTGACGAGTCTTTCATCGTAAAATATTAACGAGTTCGATGTAAGAATAATTCGATATCCTTTTCATATTTAGAGAGTTTGAAAAAGAGACAAAAAAGAAAACTCCATCATGTCCCTTTTTGTAAATTGTCCCTCGAATCTGAAAAGGTAGAAAACAATATTCAAGAGAACCTATTGACCATGTCGACCAAGGTGTACCTTTTTCGTAAATATTCAATCTCAGCCCGAAAAAGGGGTAAACGTATACTGTGATGATGTCAATTCATTTAATTTAACAAGTTTGAAAAGACAAGTACTCAACAATATTTTCATATTTTTGGAGTCTGAAAAGAGTTGAAAGGGAACTCCACTTAGAGGAACGAGTGGTATAAAAGGATAGCAATTGGTTCCTATAATGATGGAACAACTCAAAACATGTAATGGTCAAGAGGCTAGCTAATAAGACCACTCATCGCAAATGTTCCCCAGGTAAGGGTAAAACTACTAAGTGAAAACATATGATCGATCGAAGAGATGGTGACGATGGAACGAAAAAGCCAAGGCTCATCTAGAAAAAATGGCTAATAAAAATGGAAATCACGAGATGTAAAGTGGGAATGGTTTCATTTTTAAGAAGCTTGAAACATGAGAAAAACTATGCTTGGATTTGGTTTCATTTTTACACAAGATTGAAACAAAGATAAAATATGCTTGAAATAAGTTTGCATGCCCCCAACATAATGACTCAATTCGAGGTACATGCCCCCAAGCTTCATCTCATTCACCGAAGTAGAACACTGGTTACTAACAGGTGGATCGAATGAAGGTTCACTTACAAGATCAAGTGAAAGACTCGACTAGGATTTTAGGAGATCTAATCAAAGACTCAAATTGGAAGGGGATTTGTTTCATTTTTTAACGAGCTTGAAACAAGTAAAGGAAATATGCTCATGGGACCTATTTCATTGGTTAACAAGTTTGACATAGTGAAGGAACCATCCTCATATCCCTTGTTTCATTTTTTAACGAGCTTGACACAAGACAAAGAACTCTGCTCCAGACCCTTTATCACAACCCAAAATAGGTTATGGATTCTAAGAGGTTGTCATCAGATGGGAGAACAATACTCTGGAAGGGATACATGTCTAGGGACCCAAATGAAAAATTGAGCTCCAATGCCCCCAGTACATGGTGTACTACATCACCTACTAGATCATTGGTAGATGTGGGCATAGAACAGGTGGCCACGTAATTAACCTGTGGTAGGGGTAATACTGCTTGCATATGAGAACCATTTAGGGGTGATGGTTGATTGGGAGTTGATTTAGGACCAATGAACATAAGCTGATCAATGATCACAATGCTTTCTTCATGAGGGAAACACATCACTCGAAAGAGGGAGGAGATAAGAGCTCCCATGACGTAAACATAGTCACAACATAGGAGTAGATTAAAATCTAAAGGGCCTTGGACAACCATCACGTCTATATAGACAATCTTTCCTCCCAAAGTAATAAGTAACTTAGGAAGGATCCCTAACGGTTGACTAATTCCTCTGTTAAAAACTAACGTATTTTGAATGACGGGGACAAGCTAAGGATAACCTAAAGCTTGCAAAGCAGTTGAGGGAATAATGCTAACATATGCGCCCTCGTCTATAACTATGCTAGGTATGGCCATATGATAAGCCTGTACTGTAATCTAGAAAGGCACATAAGATGGAAGATGATATCCTGCCAGCAGACTCCAATCAAATGAAGTGACTAAACTGCTCAGGGGGGTGTCATAGGAACATGAGAGCTGCCCTCTTGCTTGATGGGAACAGGAGAACTACTCTCATGCACCTCTGGAACGAGAGGGTTTCCCTCTAGTTCATTTGAAACTGAATAAACCAGAAGAGCAGTATGAGGTTCACTCTGTATCAGAAAGGTATGATTAACTAAAGGTGGAGCCAAGTCTACCATTTTCTCAACCAATGGTTGGTTGAGAACAGACTCACGAGACTCACTTTCAGAGAAAGCAGGGTCAACCAAAGATGAATTTTTATGAATCATTGGACCAACTAGTGAAGGATCGGGAGAAAGCTTCCGATACCCAATTGGAAGATGAGGTTGAGAAGCTGTAAGGTTTTCCAACTCTTTGGAAGATTCATCCATAAGAGGACAAAGGTGAATGGGATGATTACCTTCACATAACTTACAAGGAAATTTGACTATTCCCTTTTTCCTGTGAGCTTTACTAGTTGAAGGTTTCTCACCAGCATGAACTCCAAAAGTTGATGATAAAGGTCGATGTGAACCTGTGGACCACACTTCTAAGACCTTAGGAATATCGGGACAATTCTAAAGAAGGTGGTCACCCTTACATAACATGCAAGGGAATTTTACTTTCTGGGTTTGGTTGGAATATTTTTCTACATCAGTTGCATCCGTAGTAATGACTGCTTGGTTTCCCCCTTGCTTATTTTGCTTCTTCTTCTTCTTCTTAGCTTCCTGATTAATAGAATCAAGACTTTCACCAAGCAAAGAGGAAGAACGGGGTGAAGAAATAGACGAAGAAGGTGAGGGGTCAACTTTAGGATCAACATGAATTTGATGTTGTTCAGGTGGAGTAGAACTCGGTTGAAAAGAAGTTTGGACACTTGGAACCACCGAGGTCGAAAACAACCAAACTGGTAGACCAATGGTTAATCCAGGAAGGGACAATTTTGCCATATAAGGAGCACCAATATTTCCAAAAGAAGGAAAAGGACTAGGATTCCCGTCAGAGGGCTTTCCTTGACTGGTAGACTCAGGAAATTTTGCCATTGGTATCAACCTAAGATCTACTAAGGAGCACTTCCACAGGAAGGATGTTTTTCCGCGGTCAATTAATTGATTTTATAACTTTAACAAAAATAAATCAAAAAGGGGTAATCTAGGCAAAATGGTTAACCAAGTATTTGTGTTCAGTGTATCATGTCTACAAGGCGGCTAACTCGGTTACCGGTGGCTAAAAGATAGCAACCTAATGGGGTATCCCAATATATACACGACGATACGGGGAGCACAAGTCCTTATTAGTGTTGTCTAATGCAAAACCGTTCAATGAGAGCGTCCCTATATACTTGTCATACTGAAGTGCCTCTGATATACCCAAAGGTACTGGAGTACCTTCTATATACTGGGACCTGATTTCACCCTTGGGATACACTGTAGGCAGTTAACAACAATTGCTAAGTTTAAAGAAGCCGGAACAAGTCTCTAGCCTAGATCTCTAGATATTTGTGTTAAATTCTGAATGCTCCTATTGTAGCGGCTACAACCACCCTCCAAAAATTTTGCTAGCCTGTTTTGGAGCCTCCCTACCAACCTTACACAACACTTTTTCTTGCTTCGCCAAGTACTCAAGCTTCACTGTTTTCCTCGCACAAAGGCAACCTGTCTATCATAGTTGATCCTTTCCCCTCAAAGATTGTTCATTCGAGCTTGGTCCAGTTGCACGCTGATCAACTTCCCCTTGAAAATTTCATATTTCTGGAGGGAAACCAACCTTCCCTCCAGAAATTGCGTAATCCTCTTTGGCAGTGTGCTAGGCTCCAGGATTGTGCAATCCTCCCAACCAACACTCCAAGTAGGATTTGCACAAATTTCCCCATAAGGGATGTTCAGCCCAAGATTTGCGCAAATCTCAGCAACAGTCAACTGCTCTACCTAGAAATTGCACAAATCTCTTGGGCAGTCAACCCAGCGCCCAGCCAGAAATGCACATTTTTCTCCAGCAGTCTCTTGCATGTGCAGCTGAGTTGATTGGTTCCTTCCGGGACCGAGCAAAACTAACTTGCATGCATGGGATGCTTCTCCCAAGGCAACATGAAAAGGAATCCCTTGTTTCAGGGATATATGTTTAGCAGTTGGCGGTTACATGCAAGGATCATTTTATAAACCTCCCACCAAGTGTCGCTTTCCCTAGATTTGTGGCATGCGCATCACAACCTCGATTTGATAAAAACTCATCAATCGAACATTGCAGAGCGCATTACTCACATCAATATTACATCTTTGACATCCCACATCACATCTAGGAGCAGTTGGCACATTCAACTCAGCTGTTTTAGGGTAAGCCCATTTCCCATGCCTTGTGTTGCATTTCTGTCGCTTTTTGTGTTTTCACTTGTATGAGTACCATTTACTTGATTTCTTTGAGTTCTTGTTGTCGTTTACATGTATACTAGATTTTCCTAGCTCTGTTTTAGTTTAAGTTGTTATCTCATTATTGTTGCATGCATGAAACTGTTTTGCACAGACGTTCGCCCAACTGGTGAACTGCCTCACCCACATGCATGTTGATCTGTTTACTAAAATTTTCATTCATGTTTTGCATGCACTTTCAATCAATTCTGCTATCACTTAGTATCACCATGCATTTACTATCTTATTTGCTTTAAGTTGTCCATTGGCGAGTTGGGCAAACCTTGGCCCAGGCTCTGCCCTCACCGAGGTTACATTGTGCAATCTGGGAAAGGAAGGCTCCCCTTCCTCTCCAGATTTGTGCATTCCTGCCTAGCACTGGCCTCCAGGATTGTTTTGAGAATTTCTAGAGGACATTGGCTTCTTGGCCCAAGAAATTGTGCAAATCTGTCCCTGGCCCAGCAGTGCTTCCCAGCTGAAATTGCACAATCCTAGTAGCCAGTAGCTAGACTAGATTGTGCATTGCGCAGTTCCAACAGTTAGTCAGTCTCCTAGCAATCTAGACTGTTCCTTGTGCAATCTTGGTAGTCAATCTCCCGACCTCCCGACTGAAATTGCGCAACCTCCATGATCAGTCACACAAGTATGTTGCAAGTCAGTTCTCGAGTTCATTTTGGTTGTCGATTGAGATATTTCTTGCCATGAGTGATGCCACATCCCCAGGTATTGTAGGTGCTCATATGCCTCTCAGTAGTGTAGGTACAGTGGTTTCCAAGAGAGCAGAGTTGAAGACACAGTTTAGAGCACACCTAGAGATGCAGTCGATCAAGTGTTTATGAGCTTGCCTACTCACGAAGACATGAAGTTGTTCATAGACAAGGACATCAAGATATGACAGTAGCAACATCACAACAAGAAACATCATGAACAACAATTGAAGGCAGCATACCGAATGCAATGAACACAACAAATGCAACAAACACAACGAATGAAATAGGAAGGTTGCTGATAACATAGAGGTGGGACAAAGTTGCAAGATCAAGTAGATCCACTAATAATGAAAGCAACTTTGGAGACTTAGGCTATGAGGTAAAGATGCGACATGAAGGTCACGCGAAGACAGAGAATGGAATAAAGAAGGCGTTGCATGTGCTGAAGTAGCAACTCAAGGAAGAACATGAAGCTGTACAGATAGATGAATGAGTTGCAGCAGGATTAGGAACAACAATAGGCGCAACGTGCACTCACGGATGAAACTGCACCCATACAAGTTAAAGATCCATCCCAACAACTAACATAGAGCAAACATGGTGAGTAATGGTGTTGATCGCATGCAAGGGAGTCAAAAACATGCATGTCATTGTGCATAGGCATGCAACCCAACCCATTTAACACACTCACCAAGGAGAAGATAAGAAGCAAGTCCAACTGGAGCTAAACATGTACTTCTGCAAGTTGATGCGCATGACCACTAATACACACTTGAAGATCAACACGAACATTATGCATTAGTGTGTTTCTAGTTCAACCACACCCAAGAAGACCATGCACATGTTAGCAGACGAGTTGGATGAAGGGGCCGAACCAATGCACCAATTGCAACGGAGGCAAGAGTTTGCTTCAACAAGATGTCACCGTGAGGTGCATGCACACCATCACAAACGAACAAGCTTGGTATCAGCTCTCCACCTTCACCATCATAAGCATGTCAAAGAGTTGGTCTCATCACAGTGGACTGAGTGTCAGTGATGTCTTTCATGTCTTGCTCAATCCATGTTGTCTCACATGAGTACATGTGCATTGTAATGTTGAGCCATGTCAAGTGTAAGTCAAGTGTCAATAGTTGGATGTAACAGTCATAGAGTAGGTGAAGAGTCACGAGGGTAGTTGAACGGTCACAAAGGGGAATTTCAAGGGTCACCCCACCCTTTGCTATAAATAGTCCCTCATAACTCATTGTAAGGGATTTTGGTCAGCCAAGCTTCTATTAAGACTATCTTGAAGAAAACTTGGACAGTATTGTAATGTGCCTTGGCTTCTCCACTGCACGGAGCTAGTACATCTCTTTGGAGGAGTAGGCAGATGTGGTTGTAACATTCCACTGATGGGGCTAGCACGTTTACATGTATGTATTGTATGATTGGAACTTACACTTTTATATAATAAGAGCCAACACATTTTCATGCATATGTTGTTATTGTAGTTGGACTACTCCAGTTGCCTTAATGATATATGTTGTTTAACTTACATATTTGTGTATGAACTGATCCATATGCAATTATATGAATCTTGTTCCAAATGTGTTGTATATGCTGTTAATGCTGTCCCATCCGTGTCGACTGCTCTGCCCGAAACTAGACAAACCTTTCACATGAACCTTATTGTAACAACCATTGCACTCGTTTGGACTGATCCATGAGTGTTGTACGAGTTATCTTACCTTGTATGTTGTGACTACTACATTCGAGTGGACTGCTCCACCGAACACTGTGTGTGTCGTTTTGTGTTGTGTGTTCCTAACCAAGTTGGGACTGATCCCTTTCAACCTGGAACTCACCTTCACCCTTATCTCCCCCCTTATGTGTTAGAACCTCTCATACACCTTCCTTGACTCACTACAATAGTCACACCCTCGCTACTAACAGAGTTATCTTACTTGCCTCTATGTGACATCGCGGTCAAGGCATTACCTTACAACCCACTGCTGGGACTCCTACACCAAATGGTTTGAGGTCTAATTGGGACTTCTTACCGGGGAGATCCCCTTGACATGTTGGTAGGTCCAGCACAGTCAACAACTCCTTAGGTCAATTGAGGTAAGTTTTAATGTTTATCTTCAATTATGTTTTAGTTTTAAGGCTTAAAATGATGTCACTTGAACACCTATGATGCAACTATATGAGAAAAGGAAAACTTTTCGTTTCAATGAAACCTAGACTAATCAAGGGAAGAAATTTCAATCAATAATGAATCATGCAAAAATGCCTTCCACTAACTTTCGTTTTCGTCCTCCAAATGCAATGCCAAAAGTAAAAAATATTTTCACTTTTCACTATCCTAAATGCAACTTTTTCGAAAGAAAAATGGTTTTACTTTACATGGATGCACTTATATGAATTATGCTTTTCTTTCCATTTTGATTGATTTGATGCACCTAATACAGTTTTCAGCTTTTAATCACTGAAAAATATGATCTATTTTCAATGATGAATCTCAAAAAATAACTTTTCAATACAACTAATCTAATGCATTTTCACGAAAAGTGAAATTTGAAATACAAGCTAAAGCAAATGCAAAATGATGCCTTCAATGATTTCCACAGAAATCAAAACTCAATCAATCAACAAAATAAACATCTCAATGACACCAACAAGCAGCAAGTGATGACCAATTGACTAGAAACCCTAGAACTCAATTAGATTTCACTTCAAAGCCAATGAGATAAATTTTGCAAGTTAATCAAGACAATCAATAAAAAACACTAACAAATCCAAGCATACATGATAGCAAAAGACCTTAGGGGCGAAGACGCACTAGATTGTAAGGAAGAAACCTTAAAATTCTCACATTCAAGGATCATCGCTACTTTATATACCCAAACTCGTGATGATTGGGTTATCATCACTACTTTGCATAGCCAAACCACGATGGTCTCGGTGATCATCACTACTTTGTATACCAAAAGCAGTGATGATTTCAGGGCGACCAAACAATGAAGACAATTTTTTCCATCACAACTATAGAATTAAAAACTCACGATGCCATCGCTACTGTTAGAGATAAACCCACGAAGGGTGAGGAATACAGGGAAAAACAAAAAAGATTCCAAGAAACAATCTAGACTTAACACTCTAAAGAAGTAATTAGTGATGGTATAAACCCAAACTGATGTAGATAAGTTGAGAAATCGACGGTTGGTCTAACTAGTCATAGGATCTGATTGAAGGAATGTATGAAAAGGGTTATAACTTCACCATCGGAGTTTCCATTTTGTTGTCTAGGTAAGTCCTCTCTAGGATAGAGATGATCCCTCTAGCCCAATGAGTGGGACTAGAAACCTACGTGACAATCTACTATACACTTTCCTAAGTTACAATTGAAAAGAGAGACGAAGAATATGTCCTATTGTGTTCTGTTGCTATCAAGTCGTCCTTTGTTGAAGATCTTAAATCACTTCCGTCACGGGCTCGTTCCTATGGCTCACATCATTTATGCACCCACACAAGAGATGAAGACACAACAAGGCATGCAAATACCGATAACATATTCAAAAGCAACCTACTTAACTAATTAAGGAATGTTAAGATAGATGATACATAAGCATACACATCAATGAAAAATGAACTAGCAGTTGTATATTAATAGAAAAGAAGGGGATGCATACAAACAAGCCTTGATGTTGATAGGCTCTCCTTGAGTGAATGTCCAAGTCCAAGCTAAGCTCTCCAAGAACTCCTTCTCCAAGCGCAATGAGTAGCATATAGGCACAATCTTAGCATAAGGGTGAAGATAGACATATAAAACCCATTTTGGAATGGGATAGGATGAATATATAGGCTGGGAAAGGGAGTTAGGATCTCTCCAAAGATAGGAGTAGGCCCTCATCTCATAGGGATAAGAATAAGAGTCCAAGTTGGGAGAACTCGAACTCATATACATTGAATAACCTCCAGATCATTGCTCTCGAAGCTTCTAGATCAAGAAGCTTCTCTTCCTCTTTGGGGAAATTTTCTTTTTGGGATCATCGTGGGTATACAAGTAAACAGAGCAATGCCATTGCGGGTCGAGTATAATACAATAGGTGACCATCACGGTTTTTAGTCTCATAAGAGCGATGATTCTCAAATTATGGTTTAAGGGCCATTTCCTTCAGGGGAAGCTCAAGGCATGTTCCAATCAATGTCTTAGGAAGGATTTGAGCTACATATATGAATGAGTACACTGCATAATGGTCATTTTTTAGGCACTTTGGGGTATGTCACAGGGAAGTGCAGGAGGTGTGACAAAATGCTGTGTAACATGGTGGTGGTTTTATTTTATATCTATCCCAAAACCACTATTTCAAGGCTAAAATGGGTTTGGGATCGGGGAAAAATAACCAAGTAGAACTTCTCGATTGCAAAAACTTGCTTCTGTTTTCCAAAGAGAAGGGTTGCACTCACATTCAGATTTTTGGGGACTATTCGTTATCCATAAAATGGCTCAAAAATATTAATGCATGCATGAACATTTTGTTACTGCCTATTCTAGAGCAGATAAAATGCATTATTGACTCTTTCACTATGTTTTCATGCTCTCGAATTTACAGGGAAAGGAGTCATACTGTTGATATCTTATCAAGGGATGGTTTCCTTTTAGAGAAGGATATTTGTTCAATAACTGAACAGGCTCAACAAATTTCTTTTGAGCACATCCATCATCCTTTCAAGGTTCCTTTGCAAACCGTTTCTTCTGGATGAGACAATTTTTGCACAGGGACTAAAGATGTTTTTTTTCAAATATTCTGTCATCTTTTTGGTCCCGTTTCATATATCCACTTGATTATAGGGAGTTTTTTGTGGTGAAGATAAATCCAGTTTTTTTGAAAAGGATGTTTTGACAGACTACCTCATAGGTTATGATGTTTTTTTGCCCATTATACGCTTCAACATTAGAATCTCCGAGAAATTATGGGGGGACTGTTTCGATAGTTTTGGAGTTTTTCTTCGATGCTTTTGTGAGAAGTTTATAGTTTTTGTCAAATTTCTCATGCACATGCTATCCGTCTTTTCCAAATGGGATTTATAGTTTTGTAAAAATATTTTTCTATGCATTTATTTGTGATTATAAGCTACAAGTCTTCATAATGATCAACCTTTCCCCTACTAGCATGCCATAATATACTCATGCCAATGAAAGAAAATATATTTGAATACACTCACAAAGTGTATATGCTGTTGGGTGTGGAGCTTGATTATATTCTTGATTGTTCAGAGGTTTTTTGTTTCATCCGTGTTGTATCCATGTTCCTAATGGGGCGACAACACTGCCCGTATGATCGCCATCAAGGGGGTCTAGCGACCCGAAAGCTAAAAATAAATGAAATTTTCCTTGTAAAATATTGCAAGTTCGTAGTCAATCTACGCCGTTCATTAGGTGGATGATTTGAAGGTAGAAGTTATGTTAATTTAGGGTTTTTTTCCTCTAGAAGGAAACCCTTGGTTTATATGAGGGAATTGTATTGCAGTTGTGTATTATTATTCCGAGCGAAAAAGAGAGAGGAAATTGTGTGGGAGAAGAGAGGAAATTAAAACATATATGTTGTAGGTTCTATCTCTTCATTTTGCTGGATAATATAAAAAGAAGGACTGGTTGTTTCTCCGTGAACGTAGCCCAAATTGGGTGAACCACGCATATATGTCTCTCTCTTGTTTTATGTGTTTCTATGTTTGTGTTTCCACAATATTTTAATGTTTTTCATTGCTCCTTTAAATTAATTTCTAATATATGCAGAATGTGATTTCTCTTCATATTCTTAATGAATGGGATTATAGGCCTTTTTCTATGGAAAAAAACAAATGTACAATTATTATATATATATATATATATATATATATATATATATTTTTTTTTTTTTTTCATTTCAGAGGGACTCCAAATTGGACAATTAGAAACGAGGTTTTGTAGGTATATACCTTGCAAAAGTGTCCAATCAAAACACTAAATTTATGTGTCATACTATAATTGATTGATAATGCAGTCCTTCATAATTCTGTAATGCTAAGCCATTGAGATCTAAGGAATAGTAGAAGGCCTAATTTGACCATTGATTTTTAAATATCCCAATCTTAATTTACACCCTTCATTAGCACATAAGTTTGCATCTTAATTGAGATCATGGAGAACATGGAAACATGTTATTAAAGAGAACCTTCTGTTGGTTTCCTAATTCTTTTTAGAAGACTTACTAGTTTTTGAGAAATTGAATTCGGAAAATCCATAGTGTTCTTCATTGTTATTACGTCGACAATAACAATGAAGAACACTGTGGATTTTCCGAATTCAATTTCTCAAAAACCACTCCACAGAAACCTACAAACTAAGACTTACTAGTTTTGTATCCCTCAGAGAGGAGCTCTTCATCAAATGCTAAATAAGGAGGGAGTCCCCCAAAACAATGAGAGAAGTTACTTGTTTTTCTATGGCTAGCTGAGTCCCTTGGTAGAGGGCATAAGCTTCAACATGGTTGTTTGTAATGTATCCTAAGCCCTATGAACACTCTGCAACTTTATCTTCCTTAGGGCCATTAAGAAACCCTACCCCTCTTGCCACCCCTAGATTCCTTTTCGAAGCCCCATCAAAATTGAGGATTAGTTGTTCTCGTTGTTGCTTCCAAGATCATAATCATGCCTATATTAATCTTAGCTTCCAAACTACATGAGAACTTATGTTAGTCCATTCCATAGTTGTAGGCGGTATGTCCAAATTAGAAAATTTTGAACACCATTTCCTTTCAAATGTGTCTAATCCCTATTGAGAGGATTCATTAGCAAAATTTAAAGTCCCAAACTCATAGCACAAAACAATAACTTTCATGGCTATAGAGTGTGGAAAATTTTATAAATTATTGAAGACTACATTGTTTCTAACTATCCATACATTCTGACAAATGCATTTTGGAAGTGCTTCCCAATTAATTTTATAAAAGTATTGATGGGAGTTACTCCCAACATAATTTTTTGACCCTGATGTAAAATACCCCTAAAGGGAAATGGGAAATTTTAAATGATTTGAAACCAGAGTAGGCACTTCCAACCATTATCACTTTTGTATATGAATGATCCAAAAAAATATGTTGGATAGATTCCTCTTCTTGCTTGTAAGGTGGACATCTTGAAGGACCTTAAATGACCCTCTTTCTCAAATTAATCGTAGTAAAAAATTTTTATGCACAAGGAGCCAACAAAATGAGTTTACGTTTGGATTGGCATGACTGTCTATTGGGTATGTGTTATGTTCTTTTCACAACTAGCATTATGCGCCTCCTGCACAAGGTCCGAGGCAACGCCCTGAGAATTTATTTTATTTTATTTTTATGTGGATCTAATAATAGTTTGGGAGACTCGAGGATGGAGGGTAGACCCAAAGATGGTGGGCGTACATACCCATGGTTTTGTGCATGGGGTTTGCACATGGTTTTCGGCATGATGGTTTTCTACTCATGGTGTTTTGTAGATCCAGTCAAGGGAGCTATGGTTATGTTCTAATCCTTGGTTAATGGATTGGGGTTTATGAATGCTTCAACATGTATATATATGTATTGTAACATTGAAAGAAATATAATGAAAAATCAATCTGGTAGTCCCTATTTTTGGATCAAAGGGAAAATATCTGTGTATATTTGTTTTATGTTCTCGCAATTATATTTTTTTGTTTTAAGAATTTGTTTGTAGGTAATTTCTGTACATGGTTAAAACCTACACTCTCCATATCTTCATCCAAGTACTTGATCTGGGGGGAGTTAATTGAGGGAGGAGTAAGGATGTGTACCATTCCTTCAATGTGTATGAATAATTATTCCATTTGAGTTGATGCTCCTCTTCTAGCCACCACAAAGCACAACCAACCAAACTATCTCAAAGTTTGTAAGCCAAATGCTACAAGTTTGCAAGGAATCCTCTAAGGTTCCAAAATATCCAATTTCCTTCATTGTCCCAATTTGAAATGTCTACTAGTGTTGATTTGTCTTCAACACAAAAAAATCCCTCAGAGGTGGCAACTCATAATTGCATTCGAAGGGTTGTTTATTCATTGTTTTTTCCCTCCATAGATTAATATCTATTCCATTTCCAGGTTTCCAAAAGACATTTGAGTTGGTCAGAGGTGTTGTTGAAGCGAGTAGTTTCCAAATGTTGAGCCTCCCTTGGGGGGTTGGATTGACTTTAAGCATCAAACTCATTTCGTCTGAAGTTATTTTTCCTTAAGGGTTGTCTTCCACCATTCTTCTTCTTGAGTGATAAACCTCAATAACAAATTTTCTCGTATTGATTTGTTCATGAGAACAATGTGTCTAATGCCAAGGTCCCCATCGCTTTTTGGATACTTTACTATTTCCCATTTTATCAAATGGATTTTTTTCTACTAGAATGTCGCCCTTCCTAAAGAAATTTGTTAGGATATTCCAACATATAGGAAATAGTTAAGTATAACTTGGTCTAGTGTAGAGTTAGGTAAAGTGTGTTTCTTTACTATGTACTTTTTTAACTTATAATATGACAGTCACGATATGTTCTAGACATGATGTGATCCGACGGTTCATTATCTCCTTAGTATTACCGACACTTGATTTGTGGTTTAACACCCGATAGGTCCATGATCTCTATTTAAAGAGCATGGAGGTTCATTTGTAGGGTGGCCATTCATGAGAGAAGCTTATGTAATTTTTCTTTTTTTTACATTAATAAATTACCTGAAGTGTCCGCATTGGCTCAGGCCGTGGACTGTTTATCTCTTTGAGGGTTTTAACCACGTCAAGAATACTAGTGCATTAATCTGTGATCTGTTTGTGAGTAGTGTCCTTTGGTGTTATATATGAGGAACTTACCCTATAAATTCCTACATGGTATCAGATATATTTGAGGGATGCATCCGTTGGTGATCCAAATTAGAAGCTAGTACAACTGCATCTGACTGTTGTTTCCAAAATCTACTATTTCTGACCGCTTTCGGGCTGAGAGGACTGCTCTATTGTGTTAGGATAATTTGTTCCACTGAGGAACCCCTTTCGTTTCGCGCAAAAAGTTTTCTGGTAACCCTAGCTACGTCATTTTTAAGATCTAGAGGTATACAATCTTTATTTGCAGTTTTAGTTATTTTTTCTCTCTGTTTATTTCAGTTTATTTATCTCTTTGTTTTTTTATTACAAGATCTATACCTTTCATTTCTGCGTATGCTCTATGCCCCGCGACTCTGTGTGATCTGGGCAAATCAGAAATAGAAAGGAAGGATTTTTCTCATGCGTATGCTCTTTTCCGCCGCACCTTAGTGTGATCTCAGAAAATCAGAAACATTGAGGAAAATATTAGTTTCTGGCCAAAGCTAATTTCAAGCCATAAGGTTTGGTTTTTTTGTATGTCCGCATTGGGTTGTGTGTGTGTGTTTTTTTTTTGTAGGCAAAAATAGTTTTTTCAAGCAAGCATGCACCCCAAAGCTTCAGTGACTAAAAAAAAACAATCCCCCTTCCTCTTTTCCAAAATTTACTAACCTTTTAAACTAGCTCACTTGCCCAATGTTACTTTATGAGAATAGAAGTCTTGAGTTCAAGTCTTTTTTTTGTTGAGTTAATTTTTCAAAAAACACACGTAACTTATGTTTTAAAGTTACTTTATGTAAAAGTGTTCTCACCCATTATAAAAAGTGAGTCACTTATAATTTTAAAGTCTCTTTATCTTTTATTTAAGTTACAATTTAGTGGGTAGCTCATAAAGTACCATTGTA
>APFE030118308.1:64530-77022 GCA_000404065.3 Pinus taeda
GAAGATTCGTGAAGACCGGGAATTGGCTCGTAGGAGACCCGGTGATTTGACACCCATAGATCGAGAATCTATGCTTATTTGGGACAATGCTCATTTGAAAAGGCTGTTGGCTAAGGCCAACCAATATAAGAAACTGTTGAGGAACATGAAGAACCATTATTGGGCGCGGATGCACGTGTGCAAAGCGAAGATGAAGGTGCTTCAAAGGCAGTTGGCCAAGGCACTAAAGCGGAGAAAGAGGCCCGATCCCCTCCATATTTTGGCCGAGGCTTCACTCAAGGACCAAGGCACTAAATAGCCTAGCCACAACACAAATCCCAAGAATTTTTGAGCATTTTGGGTAAATTTTGGTTTTTTCAGGCAATTTACAGGTTTTCTCCATTAACGGGTCTCACCCCCCGTGAGACCCTTCATCCCGGCAACTTCATTTTGCAAAAACTTAGCATTTCCAGATTTTTCATGCAAAGTTACACATGCTCATCAAAGGATAGAGATTTGGCGAAGTTTTGGGCCTCCAAAAAGTCAAAAAACAAGCAAAAAATGACTTTCTGCCACATTTTTGAGACACAGAAAGCAGTCTTGGGAGATTGCAATTTTGGAGGGGCAAATGACCACCAAATTTAGAAATTCCAGTTTGGTTAGAAATTAGACTCACAGACCTTTCCAAAAAGCCTTCTCTTTCTTCATTTGGACACATGGAAGTGGCCCAAAAGTGGTCCCCAAGGCGCGCGACCCGTCAGGCAAATTTCTCCAAATTTCACTGTACAACTCAGAAAAACGCAGTTTGACCATGTTTGACTTTTTGGGGTGGATTATTATCCTATGTGATGTAATTAATGTACTTTTATGACACTTTTACTCTTATTTACCTCTTATAGAAGATTCATTCGTAAAAAGGTGAAAATTAAATGAATGAATTGGTTTCCTATCTTATAGAGGCAAGTTGTTTTGACTGCCTAGTTTGTAGTGCTAAGTTTAGAAGTGGTTGAAACAACTCCTAGGATAGTGAGCTCGACCCATGGAGGCAGGGAAAGAGGTTAGACGATCTAAATTATGTATTTTCTTGCTCATTTTCATGGTTGGACTCTTGAGGGAGAAGCTATCATTGTATTATTTCACTGTATCTCTGCATTTTTTGGCTAAGGAAGACCAGGGTTTTGCAGTCCTTTTTGGGATTCTTTTGGTTACATGTATTGATGGTGTGTTTCTCTATGTACCTATAAGTGTGTTATGTGAATCATTTCCGTTCTTTTCCTTCTGCACATTAAGCAAACGAAGTGTTAAAGTAAGAATTCATGACTGTCATGCTCTGCTTTTAAGTTTGTTTAATTTCAATGTTTTCTACTGTTTAAGGAGAATTCAAAGTTATTCTTTGCTCTCCTTAACTCCTCACCTGTCATTCCTAATCATCCACCTCAATCAAAGGCATCAATACTGTCTCCTACCTCGCCCCAAAGAACCCCCTGCAGAAACTGTGTCCAATCCCCGCACCCAAAATTGCCATCCCCTCAATTTGCCACCAAAAACCCTAAAAACCCAAAATCAACCCTTTGATCAGTTTACTAGCCTAAAATCAGTGTTACCCTATTGGTCATCTCATCCATTGAAGATTTTATTGAGATTGACCGGAGAGAGCCTTCTCCTGCCCCGTAGGGCTAGCTACGAGGCTAAATGGTTTGATGTTGCCTTGAGGTTTGCCTTTTTCAACCTGAAGTGAAATTTCAAGTGCTAACAGAACTTACTTGGATCAAAGAAGCGAAGGCATCTCCGAACTTGCGTTGGACATGAGGTAGGCCCTTAAACACACTTGTTTCCCATCACTTATAAAGCACATTTAGAGAAAGATAGTGTTTGGTTGGTTTGTTTGTCATTAGGTCTTCATTAGATTCTAGGAAGGTCTATCTTGTCCGCAAGATCGACTGATTCCGCGTGACAAATTCCTACAAAATTTGTGGATTTCCTTAGCATCACAAAGAGAAAAATTTATGGGGCAAGGATGGCAATGAATTGGGAAAAAGTGAGAGCAGAAATAATTGCTTTGAATAACATAGTGCATCCCTAAGTTGAGTCAACGAGATCCATAGGAATCAAATTTCATTTTAAATTTATAAATTACATCATTCCATGCTTTCAAGGAATGTGATTTAAAACACAGAGGAATCCGTAAGTATTTAAATTCTTTCTAATATTCCACATGGTGGAAGCCCATAATGCTTCCTATTTGTCTTTATTTGCGAGAGGAGGCATTCCATAAATAAATATGTGATTTCTTGAGTTTGTTAGACCTATATAGGCCTCTAATAAATTATCAAGGACCAATTTAAATCTTTGTGCAACTATTGTAGAATACCCTCCTAAAACAAGGGTATCATCAACAAATTGAGAGTGATTTGTATTCTTTTTTTCCACAAGCAAACTTAAGACTAGGTAAATGCTCATGACCTCTTTCAAACTCCAACCTTTTTCTAAGAGAGTCATCCATTATGCTATATAAAAAGGGTGACAAAGGGCAACCTTGACAGAGGCCACGAGAAGCATGAAAGAATCTAGTTGCCCTTACATTTACTAATGGCAATATCCAAGGTGATTTGATGCAAAGGGAAACCCAATGTATAAACCTTTCATCAAATCCAAATTCTGACATAACCTTGAATAAATAATCATGTCTAACATTTTCAAAGGAATTAGCCATATCAAGCTTGATGATCGTACTTTAGTCTTCTCTTTGTCAACTAGAATGAATTGCTGCTTGGAATAACATAATAGTATCACATATTTGTGTTTTATGCACAAATCCACCATGGTTTTGAAAGATTAATTTTTGGAGAAGGAATTTCAATCTCGAGGCGAAAATATTTGAAATGACTTTATAAAAATCATTACACAACAAGATTGGTATAAACCTAGCAAAATAAGATGGATTTGCTTCCCTTGGGACTAATGCTACGAAATAAATATTGATTCCTCCACCCATGCAACTGTATTTAAATGAGTATTCAATCATCTTATAGAGATCATATTTTGTTACCTCCCAAAACTGATGATAAAAGTGAGTGAAAGACTTGTCCTATCTAGGATATTTATTCAAATCGAATGAGAACAACACCTTTTTTATTTCTTCCTCTAAAATTTACTTCACAAGCATTAAATTGTTTGCATGAGAAAGGATTGTTGAAAAATGTGCAACAAGAAATGCTAAATTTAGAAAGTGCTAAAAATAGAACTACTAAAAATAGCACGTCTAAAAATAGCAATTTGGCCAATGAGCATTTTGGCCACCTTGGGTGAGAGGTGAAACTGCTAAAAATATAATCTTCTAAAAATAGCATTTTTGGGTCCCTTCCTATTTATAGCAGTGCCTGGTTTATGTATATGAAGTAAATTCGAATTTGGTCTTACTAGTAGTTTGGAATATTAATTAATAAATTCTCCATGAGTTAATTAGTTAAGGAAAAGCAAACTTGAAGTCTTTGTGAGAACATGCAATAATTTCTCCACTAATTGGGGAATATGTCCTTGATTTTCTCCACTGATTGAGGAATTAAGGATGAGTTCTATATTGAGAGGATCAGTTGACTTAGTTTAACTTAGTCAACTTCAGTTAGATTAATTTAACAACTTGTTAAATTAATGAGATATAGTTTGTTGATGCTTGCATGCATGTGACAACTATTATTTTCAGATAACTGTGTATTCACTCATGGATAACTAATGCATGTTAGTTCAGATAGAGACCCAGTTGAGATCAGAGAAGCGACAGTGTATTATCAGTGGGATGAATATTTTTCCTATAAAGGAAGCTCATCCATGATGAGGATTTATCTCCTTCAAGTTTGTGCAGTTAGATCAGAGGTTAGTGAGTGTGTGAAGAGGCCAATTCACATAGGTGGCAGCACTGGAGCCCAAGGAAGATGCACAAGGAAATAGGAGGCTTGGAGGGTAGAGGAGAAGGTTTTTGAGAAGCTTTTGACTGTCTAGTCTATAGAGCTAACTGATGTATAAGAGGTGATCAAGGAGAGAACAATGTACTAAGAGGAGATTTCAAAGTTTTGAGTTTTGGGCTAAGATTTTGCAGAGAAGATCTGAAAGTTTCTGTACAAAATTTTCATAAAAAAGTAGCATATTTGGATTCCTTACGGAAAAATACCCAAAAAAAAAAAAAAAATCGGCTGAATCGGAGTTCAGATGAGGGAGATATTGTTGATTTAAAATCAGCTATTTTTCTAGAAAATTTCGTGACGGCGGGAAAGTGGAAATAGATTGGTGTGCTAGCCAAGAACATGTATGCCCTTGAGGTACAAGATGCATGCAAAGCCTTGAGGAGCAAGACAAAGGTTATATACTTGGTGGTTGAGAGGGAGAGTAAATTACCTCTCAACATGCAGAGCCAGAAGAAGTCTCAGACAATTGTGGAGGAGCGACGATTGGTGCAACAGCTTCAGGAGGTTTGGAGCAGCCACAACAGGGGAAGCTGAGTGGAGATCGAGTAGAGACATCTACTCATGTAGAGACCTATAGTAGGGGGAAACTTCGAGCTAGGTGGGCAGAGGGATCATATGTAGCCACACTTCCAGGTAGGAGGTGGGGCGATATAGAGTGATCATCCCAAGGAGGAGGGGCAGGATCCTTGAGGTACCCAACCTCTTGGATGAGACCTTGCTACGGGAGCCCTAATGTGGAGTAGCAAGAACTGACTGTTTGGGTAGAGACAGATGTGGATGGAGCGACACAGAGAGCTACAGTGCAGAGAATCCCAAGACAACGCAGAGCATGCAGGCTGTAGCAATGCGAGAGGCACAAGTGTGTTGCATAGTGTAGGGTAGCATAGAGAAGGGTGCAATGGTGCAAGATGCATGGAGATGTTGCAGTAGCGTAGAGGTCAGAGAGGGAGCACTTGTCAGTAGCAAGTAGAGCTTCAGCATCAGAGTATGATTCTAGCCCAACAGAGAGGTTAGCTGGGAGTTTTTTTTGTTCCGAGTGTTGCTAGAGCAATTGCACTTGGTAGATATGTTGCACGATCAGGTTTGAGAGGAAGCCTTTCTTGTTGAGAGGGAGTGTTGAAAAATGTGCAACAAGAAATGCTAAATTTAGAAAGTGTTAAAAATAGAACTGCTAAAAATAGAACTTCTAAAAATAGCATTTTGGCCAATGAGCATTTTGGCCACCTTGGGTGAGAGGTGAAACTGCTAAAAATAACATCTTCTAAAAATAGCATTTATGGGTCCCTTCCTATTTATAGTAGTCCCTGGTCTATCTATAGGAAGTAAATTCGAATTTGGTCTTACGAGCATTTTGGAATATTAATTAATTAATTCTCCATGAGTTAATTAGTTAAGGAAAAACAAACTTGAAGTCTTTGTGAGAACATGCAATAATTTCTCCACTAATTGGGGAATATGTCCTTGATTTGCTCCACTGATGGAGGAATTAAGGATGAGTTCTATATTGAGAGGATCAGTTGACTTAGTTTAACTTAGTCAAGTTCAGTTAGATTAATTTAACAACTTGTTAAATTAATGAGATATAGTTTGTTGTTGCTTGCATGCATGTGACAACTATTATTTTCAGATAACTGTGTATTCACTCATGGATAAATGATGCATGTCATTCAGAAGAGACCCAGTTGAGATCAGGGAAGACAGTGTACATCAGTTGGATGAATTTTTCTATAAAGGAAGCTCATCCATTTGATGATTTATCTCCTTCAAGTTTGTGCAGTTAGATCAGAGGTTAGTGAGTGTGTGAAGAGGCCAATCACAAAGGTCGCACACTAGGCCCCAAGGAAACTGCACAAGGAATTAGGGGTTGGGCAGGAGGAGAAGGTTGTGAGCAACCTTGATGTTATGAGGAACAGAG
Organism: Pinus taeda; assembly: GCA_000404065.3. Lineage (NCBI taxonomy): Eukaryota > Viridiplantae > Streptophyta > Pinopsida > Pinales > Pinaceae > Pinus > Pinus taeda. The sequence continues at coordinate 70,387 of APFE030118308.1, forward strand.
GGATTGTACTGAGGGCTTGAATAGTTCTGAGCTAAGGCTTTGTGTAATCCGGACTATATTTCCACTTGTATGATAATACATAGATGGGGTTTTAGGCAGGTGCTTTCCTCGAGTAAATTCTTCTGTGTTATGTGTGATTGATTCCTTCTTATCAGTTATATGTGTTCTTATTGATGTTGCTCATGTTTGATTAAGCTTCCGCTAAATTGTTTGTAGAAGTAGATCAAGTGTTTTGCATTAGTACATTGCATTACTAGGTTGATCTACATGTGGGAAATTTCTACATGGTATCAAAGCTATCTGATTTGTAGAAAAAGTTCTACATGGTATCAAAGCTAGCTAATTTGTAGGAAAAATTCTACAAAATTCTACAAGGATTTCAGATACATGTTCTAGCATATATTATTCTTCCTCAAGGCTGGCTAGACCAACGGTGTTGTACAACTTAGCATAGTGGTGGACTACCTCCTTTTTTATTTGTTTAAACCCCGAAACTTTATTACCGCTAACCACAACTTCCTTGATGTTATTTTTCCATATCTTGTTGCTTGCTTGATTATGAAAAAACTTTTAATTTTTATCTCCTTCATGGAGCCATAGACTCCTATATTTTAATCTCCATTCTTCTTCATCTTCCATCAAAGCCTTATGAAAGGCTCCATATTATATCTATTCCTCAGTTAGCATCTCATAAGTAATAGGACCTTCCTCTATTTTTTATTGAAGCGACTCCACTCATTTGATGTGCTTGTATAATAGATTTCCATCATCTACTCGTAGGCCCACTATTTCAAGGCTTTCTTGAGGCACTTTATCTTCTTCTCCCAAATTGAAATCAGATTGCTTGGGACCCATACTCTCCAAACTTGTTTTACCAGGAAGACCATTAAAACCTTCTTTTCAATGCCAAAATGTATTACAGTTAGAAATAAGGGCCATAATACTCATCTTCTAAAATTTATAGCTCAATAAGGCATTGGTTGAAACTATTCCGAGGGAGAATGCATGAGGATACCATAATATTTTTTGTTATAAAGGAATCGACAGTTAGAAAGTGATCCAGTCTGGTAGTAACGTGGCCCATGCCAAATCAGTTGTTGTTTTGAACAAACTTGTTAGAGGTTGGTTTAACTTCCAACAAGATTAGGCTTTGCATGAAGTTTGCCATAATTTCTTGAAATTGATCTATTACTAGAGATCCACCTTTATTCTCTCATTGACATAGAGTAATGTTAAAATCCCCTTAAAAAATACGCTCTAAACCAAAGGGGAGTTTCCTAGATCCAATAAGGAAGCCCAACACTATGGTTTTTCTTGGAAATGGACCAACATGTATAGATTAACAATAGAACATACTTGATTTGAAGGAATATGTGGAAAGTTTGCTGCCATCCAATGAGTGGATTATCAATGGTACAATAGCTTGAGTGAATATTGAGCCCATAATGTGCAAACTCCACTTGAGTCCCCACAATATCTCACTTATAGGATCTCACTACCATGCCATTTTTATGTTGTTTTTGAAGGATCACTTGATCCCCCATTTTAACCTCATGAAGTAGGAGGACTGAGGGTTTCGCCTTATTTATTAAGAATTTCACATATTCCATTCTTTTTTCCAACCCTAATCCCCTGCAATTCTAGGAGATAACCTTCATTATTTACAACTAGTGTGAGTAGCTCCTTATGAAGGGGTTGCATTTCCTCCTTTCACAGTGTTCCTATACCCTTTAATTTTTGGGTCCAAAATCTATTGGGTGCCCAATTCTTTGTATTTTTTTACTTTCTCTATTCAATATCTCGATTAGTCTTCCTTCTAGATTTCTTGTGAAGTTGATTCTACTCTTTTATCCTTCTCTTCATTTGATTTCTAATTAGCAAAGCTAGTAAATGCAAGTCCTTACTTAATATTTCTAGGAGAGAGGAACTTTCCATCCTCGGAGGAAGAATTTTTCTCAGGCTGCACAAGGACTGGGTCATCCTCAAGGGGTGAAATGTTCTCATTAGTTCATTCCATGATTGGCTCTGTTACTGATTCAGGGTTGATTCCCTCTAGGGATGAAGGATTATTCTGTGGGATTTCCCCTTCTTCATTCACCATATTCAATTAATCATAACTATTACTTCTCTCCTTCTTCCCATTTATTTTGCTAGTACCTTCTCCATTTACTAAGCCAATTTTTTTTGAGGAAGTTGTCCCTTTCCCTTTGTTGCAGTTATGATGAGGTTTCCTTGGTAGGTTGTTGATTTCCCTTGCTAGGGCTCTTCTTCTTTTGGCTTCTTGCCATTGGTTTCATTCCTCGATTTTATTTTTTATTTTATTATTATTATTATTATTTTATTTTATTTTTAATTTTTATACATATAGATACATGTATATTATATATTTGTTTATTTTTTAATTTTATTTATTTATTTTTATCTTGATCCTTCTATTCCTTTTTACAAATGGCCGTATTCACAACACACTTTACATTTAAATGTAATCTGATCGTAGTCCACCTCTTTGTTGTCAGAACAACTATCCAAGCTCATATTTATTATTGTTGGAATCCCCTTATCTAGATCCACTTCTCCAAAGATCTATGCACAGGAAATTAAACCCTCATGTGTCTCGACTTGATCAATATATTTTCCCAAGGCATTACCAATGCTTCTGAAGCTGGTGTCATTCCAATAATGCAAAGGAAGGAAGGGGATATTTACCCAAATAGGAACTATCGATGGCACATCACTTTTAGGATTCAAATCTAGACTCTAGTGATCTAGATATAGCCGTTGAGCACCCATACTTTGGAAAATCAAGTCTCAATATACCTTATTTTCAAAGAAAAAGGAGAGAAAAACTATTCCCACAAAAGGAAGATGAGATAGAACCCTTGATCATTGGCTTCTAATTTTTCTCCACCCAAATCCTCACAGAACGTGGGGAAGGCCATATCCCTATGAACTGATTAACTAGGTCGTGCATTGCAAGTTGCAATGCCTAAGATATTGCTTAGGGGATGTAGATCTTCATGTTGGGGATTTCCTCTAACTTCTTGGCAAAGTAGGTCATCTTCACCTTTTTGGTATTTCAGCTTGTTGGCAAGATTATTGAAAGCCTCAATGTATAGAGTTTGAAGGGGGTAGGGGGAGGCACAAGACCCCTAGAGCTTGTTTCCATCTTGCTGTAGAAAACTCAAACGATTTCAAAAACCCTCAGATGCTCAGTTCAAAGAAAATAAAGTTTAATATTTCTATAAAAAATGTGAGGAGATCATTGTAAGGGAATTTAAAGTCAATATTTATGGTATATGTGTTTATTTTTGCATGAAGGAATTAAAAAAGAAAGAAATAAATCCCTCTTTACATGGAGGAATAACAAAGGAGATATAATTTTGTCAAGATATAGATGAATAACTCTATAATGGAATTGATCTTCATTAATTTCAACCATTCATAAATAGTAGTAGAAGTGAATTTTGGTTTCAACTTCCAAGAGGTCCAAATGTCTCTTTCTATCACCCTATGTTTTTTCATATTCATCCTAAATCAATATTTATAAGAATATTTGGAATTTACCCTAATCACAAGGATGATGTATCTAACATTCCCCACCTTAATCTAAAGGGTTGTTTGTTGGCTTGAGCATCTTTCTGAACTTTTCAAACTTTTCTCCTCAAATATCTTTGGTGAAGACGTCTACAATTTATCACTTTTGGAACAATGTATTAGTTGAATGGTCTTGGACTCTATGTGATGTTGCATCAAATAATACTTCATGTGTATATGCTTGGTTTAATCATTAAATCTAAGATTCTTGACAAAATTGACTGTATAAGTGATATCAATAGAAAATAGAGTAGAATTCACTTGTTTCTCCTACAAATACCCTAGTATCTTTCTAAGCCACAGAACCTCATTTTTGGCCTTTGCAATAATCACATACATTGCCTCTATAGTGGAATCTACCATAATGGATTGTTTGTGTCATCTCCAAGAGATAATTGTTGATCCGTGAATTATGAGGTATCTTAAAGTAAACACTCCATTCTCTTCCCATCAAAGTTTGAATCAGAATGCTTAACTAGTTTGAAGTCATCCACCTTAGAGTATTTGAGTCCAAAGTCTCGAGTTCCTTTCATGTACTCTAGAATTATCTTTACAACACACCAATGTCCTCCATGAGGGTTTTGCATGAACTTGGAAAAAATCACAACTACAACTGAAGTATCTTGTTTAGTAGCAGTAAGGCAAATAAGACTTCCAACAAGTTGTCCATACTTAGTTGCATCTTGAATTTCACTCATTTTGATGTAATCTTCATATTTTGCTCTAGTGTATTAGAAAGAGGGTTACAATCTGCAATGTCAAAATTGTTCAACAATCATTTGATGTACTTATTTTGGGAAATGAATACATGCTTTTCCATTTTGAGTTTCTCCAATACCCAAGTAGAACCAAAGATATACCATGTATTTCATCTCAAAACCCTTCTTCAATTCTCTCTTTATGGATGTAATATATGCTTCATTGTTCCTTGTTATTAAAAGATAATCTATATGCACCACAACATATATAACAATTTTTCCAATTTTGTTAATGTTTCTTCATCAAAATTAAAATGCTTCAAATTTGTTTTCAAATGATGCTCAATCAATTTCTCATACCATGAGCTAAGTGCTTGCTTCATGCCATATAGATACTTGGTGAGCTTGTATACCTTTTTTTCTTGACAAATCATAGAAAATCCTTTTGGTTAATACATGCAAACTTTCTCTTCCAAGTATACATTCAAGAACATTGATTTCACATCCATGTGGTGAGTCTTCCACCTATTTTTTGTTGTTAAATCCAATAATACGCAGATGGTGGCCCATTTCATTGTGGGGGAAAAAGTCTCCTCATAGTCCATGCCTTCCTTATGAGTAAATCCTTTTGCCACAAAGCTCACTCCAAATGGAGGATCCACCAATTTCCACATCCCATTCTCGATGTCGGCATCATACTCCTTCTACATGAATTGATTCCACTCACCATCAAAAGCAACTTCTTTAAAGGAATTTGGTTCAAAGTTAGTAGATAAAGTCAATTCACAATAAAATGAAACATCAACATTATTTCCATCTAATGAATTTGAATTTTTTACATCACCTCCATCTCATATTGTAGAACCTTTAGTTCTTATCTTTCCAACCTCATTAGGGTGGAAAATTTCAAATGTGTTTATGAGCCACTTTAGTGGACCTTTTTGAGATGGCTAGGCTTGCTCCACTAATTGAGATGGTGTTGAATTCTCATCAAGTTTCAAAATTTCAATCATCTCATTCACATCATGCAATTGAACTCCTTGTTCTGATGAATTTTTGAGATTTTCTTCATGAGGGGGAGACAACACTTCAAAAGCAAATTATATAGATTGATCCAATATAGAGACCCCCTTCAAGACATGGAATCTCATCATCAAACTTATGATGTGTCTTTAATGGAGTGAAACTATCTATATGATCACAATGCTACTCAACAATCTTATCATTCTTAGTGGATTGAAGAAAATACACATATTTGGAATGACTAAACTTTTTGTTTACCTCATTGTAAAGACAATATATCCTACTGGTATTTGAGTAACTCAAGAAGATGCACTTGCAACTCCTTTCACCAAGCTTGTTTCTTTACTATTTAGAAATTAAGCCATAACAAATGTAACCAAAGACCTTAAGATGCCTCACTAAAGGAAGATGACCATACCGCATTTCACAAGGAGTCTCGTTTTAAATAACATTATATATATACATATTTTTCATATAGACTACACATATAGTTGCATCAAACCAAAACAACAACTTCACATTCTTGAAAAATAACATTAAACATTCCATGTTAAAAAATGTCACGTTCATTCTTTCTGCTACACTGTTTTGTTGTGGATCATATGGAAAAATGGTCTAATGATTATCCCATGTTAGCAAATATAGCATTAAAATTCACTTGAAGTGTCTTCCCCTCCATTAAGAGTACAAAGAATGCCAAAACAAGATTGAGCTTCATTTTCAATCTATAGGTGGAAATTTCGAATGTTTCAGAAGATTGAGATTTTTATTTCAAGAAATCAACCCAATGCATCCTAGTGTAGTAATCAATAAAAGCCATGGTATACCTATTAAAAAATGTTGATTGAATAACCATGGGGCCACACAAATCAAAGTATAACAACTCTAATTTTCTACACGTTCTCGAAGCAGAACCATGAAATGTCTACTTGTTGCATTTTCAAGGATACAAACCTCACATTGCTTCAAATTCCTTTAAATGGTGGGAAAATGAGAAACATCTTTTTTCTTGATGTGCCCAAATCTAACATGCCACAAGAGATTAGTGTTAAGAAATTTACCCAAGAACACAAATTAATTACGGAGAATTACTGAGAGAAATAAATATAAAAATAACTAGCAACAACCATAAACACATGAACACACATGTTTATCTGGGAAAACCCCAAATCCGGGGAAAAACCCGATCATAATGAAATTTCATTATCCTTGGCCAAAACCCTAGCCAATCCGCCCAAGTGAGCCTTCATCGCTCACCTCCAGGCCCTTGCATTACAATGAAGTCCTTCCAGCCTTTTATAGGCTCCATTACATATAATAC
>APFE030118308.1:77436-95110 GCA_000404065.3 Pinus taeda
TATATTTTTTATTGTTGCTGCTAGTTTGACCCATCTTTTCTCAATTGCGGGCATCCTTGTTTTGTTTCTTTGCTGCCTTCTTGCCAAATTAACTGCCTTTAATTTCTGAGATGAATCCTTGAAACCCTCGCCTGGGATGACTTCACTAGGAGGCCTTGATCTGGATCTAGAGCGTGATAACATGCGATGCTTCTTGTTTGGTTGATCTATATCCATGGCATTAGCATTCTCTTCCATGCCACTTGACCTTTCTCGCTTACGACCTCACCGAGACACAGATATGCTCCGAGCTCTCTCTATTGCTGCCGAAGGATCCCACAACAAAAACTGCTCCTCCTCCTCCTGATCCTCTACCTCCGATCTCTTTGCCTGCAATAACTCTTTCATGGCCACTACAGATTGCAGCTTCCTCGCCTTCATCTATCTGCCTTTGTAGAACCTTGTTTTGGCTGCATTTAGATTAGATTTGCGAACAAACTATGCATCAATCCTTTCTATGTCTACCCGACTAAATAACCCTTGGCAACAAAACCATTTTTCTGAAGCCAATACACAACCTTTGGCTCTGATACCAATTGTTAAGAAATTTACCCAATAACACAAATTAATTACGGAGAATTACTGAGAGAAATAAATGTAAAAATAACTAGCAACAACCATAAACACATGAACACACATGTTTATCTGGGAAAACCCCAAATCTGGGGAAAAACCAGATCATAATGAAATTTCATTATCCTTGGCCAAAACCCTGGCCAATCTGCCCAAGCCTTCATCGCTCACCTCCAGGCCCTTGCATTGCAATGAAGTCCTTCTAGCCTTTTATAGGCTCCATACATATAATACCACGGGCAGAATACCATGGGTGCACAATACCATGTGCGCCAAAACCATCATTGTTTAACCTCGTTTGACTCTATCCGAGTCAATTTTACTTAACAATTAGAAGATAATGTACCATCATGATGGTGTGCATAGTATGTATAATTTTATGACCGAGTAGATGTCCCTTTCAACTTCAACAATTTCTCATCTTCCCATCATGTCATGACAACCATGTTGTCAGAATAAAACAATACCTACTTACTTCAACTTTTCCATTGAAGAAGTAAATAAATGACCTTGTTGTCGAATATGAACAGGATATGCAAGTTCCTTTGTAACTCAGGAAGATAGAGAACACTAGGTAAAACAAATCTATGAATCTAGGCGATTTGAGCTTGATGGTTCCAATTCTCAATGGTTTGAGACTCGAACCATATGTAAACTTTAGTGCACTTGTTAAGCATAAACCTCTTATTAATCCCTCGAAGTGAGTTATTATATTTCTAGTGTTATATTAGTCGGTCAGTTAGAATCTTTCATTGTAACTGTACCTTTTGTCACCTATATATACACCAAGAAGACCTAGTCTTAAGGATCAACATATCTTGTGTTGTGTACTATATTCCTTGTAAAAGAATGTTCACCCCTCAAATTAGATTGTATTCATTGATTTTTATCACTTTTAAGGTGTTTGGATCATTACGTGATCTGTAAACTATCGTGGATATTTCACTTGACAATTCGTCACAACAAATTTGATAAAATATACTTAAAAATCCAGAATCTACATTATTACAATTTTATTTCCGTTTAGATTTATAGTTCTATATATTACTGTTAATAGTGTATGCACATGAATAAAAATTATGCAAAAAATAGAGAACAACAAAAATCAAAGCTCACACACACATTTGACACAAGATATGACCTAGGAAATCCTTTCAGGAGAAAAACTCAGCTAGAAGGTGAGGTTTCTTTGCTCTTTTTTGTATGAATGGAAATATGGCTACAACTACGAAGAAGTATGGATTGTGGCTTGTGGGATACTCCAGTGCACAAATCCTCTCTATGTGTTCTATCTCCTATCCCTCATGGCTATTTTTACTCAACTATGGAACTAATTCACTCAAAAGAATGGATCCCCTTTTCCTCCTAGTGGCCTAGTTATAAAACAACCTAATAGCCTACTAGTGGTTAGGTTTGACTACATCAACTCTTAACAAAAGTTGCAATATAAAGTCTTCTATAGTTTTCTACATCATAATCACGTGGCTAACCCCTTTTTAATGAATAATGGGGGCTGACATGGCATTCTCTCAAATTATGGTGGTGTTGTAGCGGCTATAACCACCCTCCAAAAATATTCCTTAGCTTGTTTTGGAGCTTCCCTACCAACCTTCACAACAACTTTCCTTGCTTCGTCAAGTCCTCAAGCTTCAGTGTTTTTCTTGCTCAAAGGCAGCCTGTCGATCACAGTTTGATACTTTCCCTTCACAGGCTGCTCACAACGTCCCCTTGAAAATTGTGCATTTATATAGAGCGACCAACCTTCCCTCTAGAAATTACGCAATCCTCTCTGGTAGCCTGCCGGGCTCCAGGATTGTGCAGTCCTGCCAACCAACCCTCCCAGTAAACTTTGCACAAATTTTCCCAGCAGCAAGCTATTCAGCCCAAGATTTACCCAAATCTGGGAAGCAGTCAGTTGCTTTACCGAGAAATTGCGTAAATCTCCTAGGCAACCAACCCAACTCCCAGCTAGAAATGTGCATTTTTCTCCAGTAGTCGAGCAGTCTCTTGCATGTGCAACTGAGTTGACCGGTTCCCTCAAGGACTGAGCAAAACAGAATTGCATGCATGAGCTACTTCTCCCAAGGCAGCATGCAAAGGCATCCTTTGTTTCAAGGATCTATGTTTAGAAATTGGAGGTTACATGCAAAGAACATTTTAAAAACCTCCCACCAAGTGTCGCTTCCCCTAGATTCGTGGCATGCGCGTCACAACCTCGATGTTATAAAAAATCATCAACCGGACGGTGCAGAGCTCATTCCTCACACCAACCTTGCATCTCTCACATCCCACATCACATCTAGGAGCAGTAGACACATTCAACTCAGTTGTTTTGGGGTAAGCCTGCTTCCCATGCCTTCTGTTGCATTTCTATCACTTTTTGGGTTTTTGCTTGTATATGTACTGTTTGCTTGATTTATTTGAACACTTGCTGTCATTTACATGTATACTAGCTTGTTCTAGCTCTGTTTCAGTTTTCTTTGCTATCTCATTGGTGTTGCATGCATGAAACTGTTTTGCATGGATGTTCACCCAATAGGGGAACTACCTCACCCACATGCATGTTGATCTGTTTGTTGAATCTTTCATTCATGTTTCGCATGCACTGTCGATCACTTCTACTATCACTTAGTGTCACCATGCATTCATTGACTTGCTTTCAGTTTCCCGTTGGTGAGTCGGGCCAACCTTGGCCCAGGCTCTGCCTTCACGAAGGTTGCATTGTGTAATTTGGGAAAGGAAGGCTCATATTCCTCTACTGATTTGCGCATTACTGCCCAACACTGCCCTCCAATACTGTTTTGTGCATTTCTAGAGGATAGTGGATGCTTGGGCCAAAGAATTGTGCAAATTTGTCCCTAGGCCAGCAATCCTTCCCAGCTGGAATTGCGCATTGTACAATCCCAGTAGTCGACATCCAGACTAGACTGTGCATTGCGTAGTTCTAGTAGTCAATCAGTCTCGTAGCAGCCCAGATTGTGCCTTGTGTAGTCTTGGCAGTTGGTCTCCCAACCTCCTGGCCGAAATTGTGCAACCTTCATGATCATTCACCCAGGTATGTCACAAGTTAATTGTCATGTTCATTTTGGTTTTCAAATGACAGATTTCTTTCCATGAGTGTTTCCATGTCTCTAGGTATCGCAGGTGTTCATCTGAATCTTAGCAGTACAGGTACAATAGTTTCCAGGAGAGCAGAGACGAAGACACCATTCAAAGCATGCCTGGGGATGTAGTCAATCAAGTGTCCATGGACTTGACTACCCACGAAGACATCAATTTGTTTGTAGACAAGGACATAAAGATATGATAGAAACAACATCATAACGAGTAGCAGCATGAACAACAGCTGAAGACATCATACCAAATGCAACGAAAGCAAGAGGAGGGTTGTTGACAACACGGAGGCAGAACAAGGTTGCAAGCTCAAGCAGGTCCACTGATGATGAAAGCAACTTTTGAGACCATGGCTATGAAGTGATGGCGTGACATGAAGATCGCACGACAATAGAAGATGGAACAAATAGGGAGTTGCATGTGTTGAAGCAGCAACTCAGGAAGAACATGAAGCTGCATAGACAAACGAATGAGTTGCAGTAGGAACAGGAACACCAGTGGGACAAACATGCACTCACAGATGAAACTGCACCCGTACAAGTTAAGGATCCATCCCAACAGCTGACACAGAGAAGACACGGTGAGAAATGTTGCTGATCGCATGCAAGGGATTCAACAATATGCATGTTGTTGAGCGCGCACATCCAATCCAACCCATTCAACACACTGACCAAGGCGAAGACAAGAGGTAAGGCCAACTGGAGCTAAACATGTACTTCAATAAGTTGACGATTAGCACGGAAACCATGCATCAGTGTGTTGCCGGTTCAGCCACACCTAAGAATACCATGTGCATGTTAGCAGACGAGTTGGATCAAGGGGCGGAACTAATGCACCGATTGCAACATAGGCAAGAGTTCGCTTCAGCAAGATGTCACCATGAGGTGCATGCACACCATCATGGACAACCAAGCTTGACATCAGCTCACCACCTTCACCATCACAAGCATGTCAAAGAGTTGGTCTCATCACGATGGACCGAGTGTCACTGATGTCTTGCAAGGCTTGCTCAAGCCATGTTGTCTCACATGAGTACATGTGCATTGTAATGTTGAGTCATGTCAAATGTAAGTCAATTGTCAATGGTTGGACGTAATAGTCATAGAGTAGGTGATGAGTCATGAGGGTAGTTGAACTATCACAAAGGAGAATGTTAAGGGTCACCCCACCCTTTGCTATAAATAGTCCCTTATAAATCATTGTAGAGGCTTTTGGTCAGCCAAGCTTCTACTAAGACTATCTTGAAGAAGGCTTGGACAATATTGTAACACACCTTGGCTTCTCCACTGCATAGAGCTAGTACATCTCTTTGGAGGAGCAGGCGGATGTGGCTGTAATGCTCCACTGTTGGGGCTAGTAGGTTTACATGGTGTATTGTATGATTGTGACTTACACTTCTTTAATAATAAGAGCGAGCACATTTTCATGCATATGTTGTTATTGCAGTTGGAATGTTTCGGTTTCCTTAATGATATATGTTGTTTAACTTACGTACTAGTATATGATCTGATTTTCATGAAATTATATGAATCTTGTTGTTAATGTGTTGCATGTGTTATTAATGTTGTCACTGTCCGTGTCGACTGCTCTGCCGGACATTAGACAAACCTTTCTCATGAACCTTGCTATATCAACCATCACACTCATCTCGGACTGATTTGTGAGTGTTGTTCGTGTTATCTTACCTTGATTGTTGTGACTGCCGCATCCAAGTGGACTGCTCCGCTTGAAGCTGTGCGTGTCCTTTGTGTGGTGTTTTCCTAGCCAAGTTGGGAATGATCCCTTTGAACTTGGAACTCACCTTCACCTTCCTCTCCCTTTGAAGTGTTGAAACGTTTCGTACACATTCCTTGACTCTATGCATCAGTCACACCCTTGCTACTGATAGAGTTATCTTACTTGCCTCTGTGCGACATCGCGGTCAAGGCATTACCTTACGACCCACTGCTGGGACTCCTACACCAAACGGTCTAAGGTCTAATTGGGACTTCTTACCGGGGAGATCCCCTTGACATGTTGGTGGGCCCAACATTGTCAACATTTGTGGCACTACAAGGAGGGCCTGATGACAAGCAGTGTCCTCTCATCCAGTTTTGAACCTTTGCATATCCTTCATGGAGTCTTGTTGTTTTCTTCACCCGAGGTGTTTTTCGAATCGTGAAGATGTCTCCATCTCGGGGACGCTGTTTGATCTCTTGTCCACTCACACATATGATGGTGAAGGCAAAGTGGCCTGACCTGAACACTTACATAACTTTCTTTCCATGATTTATGAGGAAGATGAGTTTACTGACAAACAGGCTGGGTTGCTGATCGCATACACACTTCATGAATCTCCATTTCGTTGGGTGCTCAGCCTACTGACTGACACTGTGCAGTCATGTGAGAACTTCTGTGATCTTATTGAAGACACATTTTATCATTTTGATCCAAGCCATCTTGACTGGAAACTGTTACAATAATGGAGGGCTCCGCATGAATCCGTTATTGATTTTTGGTAGCACTTCTGTGACTTGCAGTTTCAAATTCTGAGGAGCGAGATGAAGTTCGCTTATCTCTGGGACTGATTCGAGTAATGTCTTAAGAAATTTACTCGTCCCATGAGGAAGCTTGATGTCAAGCCTTGCTCAACCTTCTTCGTTGATGGAACTATGCAATCCCATGTGGGAGAAGGCACCTTCTCAATGGACTGTCTACCTCCCTCTCATTCAATAGTTCCACCATCGCCTAGTGATGTTGAGGATCATGTTCACACATCTTTTCAACTTTCACACCCTCCCAACATCACTCCACTAAATTTTCATGCATAGTTTGTTGTGAGTCCTTCGAGTTCCCATATGCATTCTTTTCTTCGACCTCCATCTTCGCACTCAGGTGTTCCTCCGGATGATGCTGTCTTATGTTCGTCCATTCCGGACTCTTCACTTGTTGTGAATGAGGAATAACCCATTGATGGAGTTGGTGTTGCACAACCAACATGCGCTGTCATTCATCAAGAGTATGAGTGGGAGCTTGAACATCAACACTCGACGATGAGTGAATCCCTTTCATCCAAGCCCCCTCTATTCTTTCCTAGCTTCTTTGGTGAACCTGCCATCCATGATTTTGCATGTGTGTCTTCGTCCACGAATGCACCCATTGTTGATCACTCGCAAGACTCACCGAATGCTAGTCCATCATTCGACAACGGAGAGGATAAGTTATTGGTTGAAGATCCACTTGATCCTCCATCTGTATTTTCCAGAAATACAGAGGATGAGTTCATTTGCTTTTCATCCACCCCTTTATTTGATTCATCTAATCATGAGGATGTCCAAAGAATTCATCGATTTTTTATTTTATTTTTTATTTTTTATTTATTTTATTATTTATTTATTTTTATTTTTTTATCGTGGCGGTCGTAATCCATTTGCTTCCATTTTTTTTTATCATGATCATGAATATATCACAGTTGATCTTTCCAAGCCACCGGTTTATGATGATCTACCTGATGATTAAGTTGAGACACCCACGACTATCGAGGCACTTCAGCCCAAGATGATGGTTATGTAAGGCCCTCGCTCTCTTGGGGTCAGTCTCACTTCCAATCATGAAACTATTTAATCACCCAAGGCTCCTCATCACTCATCTGTATGCATTGAAGATCCATCTCTACACACAGATCACACTTCCTCCACTCGAACTACACGATCCCATTGCTCATGCATTGGAGGAGTCTTACATTGAAAGCACTCATTCGTGACGCAAGTTATCTTTGTTTCTTTTGTTTTCTTGTATGTCATTCAAGACTGTGCTTTTGCTTCAAAGTTGCACGTAGTGTCACACAACACCATGATAAGTCCACAGACTGTCCGTCATGCACATGGACTCACTTATGTCTTGTGGGCACTTTGAAACACGAAGTGCGGATGTCTTCATTGTCATATCTTTCTTGTATGCTAGTCCACACGACTGGGTTACTCACGGACCAAGCCTTCAACTACATGGGTCTACGATTGTGCCAGTGGATGCATTGAAAATATCGCTTCACGTGATCAGGCCCATGTAGCATTAATGTAGGAGTAGGAGTAGCGTTTGCTTACTTTCTTTGTTTGATTATTTGTTTGTTTACTTTCTTTTATTTCATTTTTGCTTCTGCTCTTGCTTTGCTTTGTTGATAGTTATTTCATTTGTTTGTTTCGTTCGTAGGTTAGTCTTGCATGAAACCATGTGTGACTCATGAAACGAGTTGGGTAAAGTGAAATAGGACTTGTACAACTATCACTACTTGGTTATCTATCATCTTGCCTCTGTATGATGAGCTTGTTACTTTTAGTCTATGATACAGCGAAGGAAAATACGTATTGTTTGAAGTGTACGTTGGTGAAAACACAATGCTTGCGCGCTAACTAGTGTCACCTTCTCTAGTCAATTGTTTTTGGGTTAACCCTTGTCAGCTCAGTCAAGGAGACTAAGGTGAGGGGAAAACCTTAGTAGGCACGTCAGAGATGCAATAAACTACTTCTCTACTGGAACAACCTCTTCTGTTCTCAATAAATCGGGATCCCTCTTCCGCCTATGAAATGAATAAGTGCCATGCATAGTAAAAAATGAAAAAAAATGAAAAGTCAAAAAATTAAAAATTAAAAATGAACAAGGTGAAAGAAGAGAAAGGCTTCCTGCGCAAGGAGGTGATGCAAGTAACTCCACCGGGGTACTGACTAGGGTCACTGGCAGCGGAGCCATGCTTGTGTTCCTATGTGACTCCATTGGGGTACTGTCTAGGGCTGTTGGCAGTGGAGCACCACCAGAGATGAAATTAAGACTCTAACGACTATACTGCTTGTGCACGTATATACCCCTCAACCCTAATTGAAACAACTGTGTTGCCTTGTCTTGGAATGTGTGTCAATTGACTAAGAGTCTAGTAGATGCTACATCTTACAATCAAGCTAGTGCGAAGCCAAGATGAGCTGAGAGATGAACAATACTTCTGGAGGTGTTAGACTTGCTTTTCACGAACAAGGTCCATTCAGAGAGTTGGAGTTCTACCAGTTTGTTGCCAAGTGTTGTAGCAGCTACAACCACCCTCCAAAATTTTTCCTTAGCCTGTTTTGGAGCCTTCCTACCAACCTTCACAGCAGCTTGCCTTGCTTCGTTAAGTCCTCAAGCTTCAGTGCCTTTCTTGCTCAAAGGCAGCTTGTCGATCACAATTTGATCTTTTCCCTTCATACACTGCTCACCCAGACTTGGTCCAGCTGCAGGCTGAGTAACTTCCCCTTGAAAATTGCGCATTTTTGGAGGGAAACCAACCTTCCATCTAGAAATTGTGCAATCCTCTCTGGTAGCCTGCTGGGCTCCAAGATTGCGCAATCCTGCCAACCAACACTCCCAGCAGGATTTGCACAAATTTTCCTAGCAGCAGGTTGTTCAGTTCAGGATTTTAGCAAATCTAGGCAGTAGTCAGCAGCTTTACCTAGAAATTACGTAAATCTCCTAGGCATC
The DNA here is from genome assembly GCA_000404065.3 of Pinus taeda. Taxonomy (NCBI): domain Eukaryota; kingdom Viridiplantae; phylum Streptophyta; class Pinopsida; order Pinales; family Pinaceae; genus Pinus; species Pinus taeda. Next base: position 86,647 of record APFE030118308.1, read on the forward strand.
CAGCCCAACTTCTAGCTAGAAAGGTACATTTTTCTCCAGTAGTCGAGCAGTCTCTTGCAAGTGCAGCTGAGTTGACCGATTCCCTCAAGGATTGAGAAAAACAGACTTGCATGCATGGGATGCTTCTCCCAAGGCAGCATTCAAAGGCATCCCATGTTTCAGGGATCTATGTTTAGCAGTTGGAGGTTACGTGCAAGGAGCAATTCCAAAACCTCCCACCAAGTGTCGCTTCCCCTAGATTCGTGGCATGTGCGTCATAACTTCGATGTTATCAAAACTCATTAACTGGATGCTACAGAGCTCATTCCACAGATCAACCTTGCATCTATGACATCCCACATCACATCTAGGGGCAGTCGACACATTCAACTCAACTGTTTTGGGGTAAGCCTGCTTCCCATGCCTTCTTTTTGGTTTTCACTTGTACGAGTACTGTTTGCTTGATTTATTTGAATGCTTGCTGAATATTTCATTCATGTTTCGCATGCATTGTTGATAATTTTTTATATCACTTAGTGTTGCCATGCATTCACTGGCTTACTTGCTTTTAGTTTCCTGTCGACGAGTCTGGCCAACCTTTGCTGGGGCTCTGCCTTCACCAAGGCTACATTGCATAATATGGGAAAGGAAGGCTCACCTTCCTCTCCATATTTTTGCATTCCTACCCAACGCTGCCCTCCAGGACAATTTTGTGTATTTATAGAGGACAGTGGCTACTTGGCCCAAGGAATTGCACAATCCCAATAGTTAGTAGCCAGACTGGACTGAGCATTGTGTAGTTCTAGTAGTCAGTCAGTCTCCCAACAACCCAGACTATGACTTGTGCAGTCTTGGCAGTTGATCTCCTGACCTCCCAGCCGAAATTGCGCAACCTTCATGATCATTCACACAGGTATGTCATAAGTTAGTTGTCATGTTCATTTTGGTTTTCAGCCGAAAGTTTGCTTGCCATGAGTGTTGCCATGTCGCCAGGTGTCGTAGGTGTTCATCTGCCTCTCAGTAGTACAAGTACAATGTTTTCCAGGAGAGCAGAGATGAAGACACCTTTCAGAGCACGCCTAGGGATGTAGTCGATTGAGTGTCCATGGACTTGACTACCCAAAAGGACATAAATTTTTTCATGGACAAGGACATCAAGATATGACAACAGTAGCATCACAACGAGCAGTAGCATGAACAACAACTGAAGAGAACATACCAAATGCAATGAATGCAAGAGGAGGGTTGCTAACAACACGGAGGCGGAACAAGGTTGCAAGCTCAAGCAGGTCCATTGATGATGAAATAAACTTTGGAGACTCTGGATATGAAGTGACGACGCGACATGAAGATCGCACGAAGGCAGAATATGGAACAAAGAGGGAGTTGCATGTGCTAAAGTATCAACTCAGGAAGAACATGAAGCTGCATAGACAAACGAATGAGTTGCAGCAGGAATAAGAAAAACCATGGGTGTAACATGCACTCACGGATGAAGCTGTGTCCATACAAGTTAAGGATCCATCCCAACGACTGACACAGAGTAGACATGGTGAGTAGTGTTGTTGATTGCATGCAAGGGATTTGACATCGTGCTTGTCATTGAGCACGCGCATGCAATCCAACCCATTCAATACAGTCACCAAGGTGAAGATAAGAGGCAAGTCCAACTGGAGCTAAACATGTACTTGTGCAAGTTGATGCGCATGACCACCAGTACACACTTGAAGATCAATACAGACACCATTCATTATTGTGTTGCTAGTTCAACCACACTAAGAAGACCATGCGCATGTTAGCAGATGAGTTGGATGAAGGGGCTGAACCAATGCACCAATTGCAATGGAGGCAAGAGTTCGCTTCAGCAAGTTGTCACCATGAGGTGCATGCACACCATCACGGACGACCAAGCTTGGCATTAGCTCACCACCTTCACCATCACAAGCATGTCAAAGAGTTGGTCTCATCACGACGGACCGAGTGTCAGTGATGTCTTGCAAGGCTTGCTCAAGCCATGTTGTCTCACATGAGTACATGAGCATTGTAATGTTGAGTCATGTCGAGTGTCAATGGTTGGATGTAACAATCATAGAGTAGGTGAAGAGTCATGAGGGTAGTTGAACTATCAAAAAAGGGAATGCCAAGGTTCACCCCACTCTTTGCTGTAAATAGTCCCTCATAACTCATTATAGAGGCTTTTGGTTAGCCAAGCTTCTACTAAGACTCTCTTAAAAAGGCTTGGATAGTATTGTAATGTGCCTTGGCTTCTCCACTACATAGAGCTAGTACATCTCTTTGGAGGAGCAGGTGGATGTGGCTATAACGTTCCACTGTTGGGGCTAGCAAGTTTACATGGTGTATTGTATGATTGTGACTTACACTTCTTTAATAATAAGAGTGAGCACATTTTCATGCATATGTTGTTATTGTAGTTGGAATGTTCCGTTTCCCTTAATGATATATGTTGTTTAACTTATGTACTTGTATATGAACTGATTTGTATTCAATTATATAAATATTGTTGTTAGTGTGTTGCATGTGTTGTTAATGTTGTCACCGTCCATTTCGACTGCTCTGCATGACATTAGACAAACCTTTCTCATGAACCTTTCTATATCAACCGTCACACTCATCTCGGACTGATCTGTGAGTGTTGTTCGTGTTATCTTACCTTGTATGTTGTGACTGCCGCATCCAAGTGGAAAGCTCCGCTTGAAGTTGTGCGTGTCCTTTGTGTGGTGTTTTCCTAGCCTTATTGGGAATGATCCCTTTCAACCTGGAACTCACCTTCACCTTCCTCTCCCTTCGAAGTGTTGAAACCTCTCGTACACATTCCTTGACTCTATGCATCATCACACCCTTGCTATTGACAAAGTTATCTTACTTGCCTCTGTTCGACATCGCGGTCAAGGCATTACCTTACGACCCACTGCTGGGAATCCTATACCAAATATTCTGAGGTCTAATTGGGAATTATTACTGAGGAGATACTCTTGACATGTTGGTGGGTCCATCACCGTCAACAGGTGGTGAAAATAGGAAGGTCAACTTTCGAGTGGCATAACTTTAACATATAGACTCTGATTGACACAATTCCTACATCGTTGGAAAGGACTTTGCATGTAAAATATAAAAAAATGTGCCTCACTAAAGTGACATTATTTTACCCCCAAAAAATGTTGTCTAATGCCTCAAAATTCTCCCATAAGGTTTCAAACCCCAATTTTCCAAACTAGTCCTCACCATTAAAAAAGGTCTTGAGAGTTTATTCCTCCACTTTTACCACTCTGAAAGCATCGATATGGATGAAAAACAACATAATGATCCAATTAAGATCACACCTCCCAATTTTCAAAGGCTTTAGGTCCCAAAGAGATTCTATTGAATGAGGTGAGGAAAATTTTCCTCCAGCTTCTCTCTGGCATACAATTTAGCTTTGCCTGGAAGTTGTCCTTTCGACCTAATCTTCCAAAGGTCACACTGCCCCTATCTTGTAGTTCAGGACATTTTCTGTAAAACTATATCTTCTATCAACTCTGCTTGAGCATCTGGTGCCATATCCTCCACAGAAGGTAGGACCTGTTCATCTTCCTAATCTAGCATGGAAGGCTAATAGAGTTTCATATTCTCTACAGTCACAATTAAGTACATGCACATATATGGTGGTAAACTGAGTCGATAGTGATTACCACCCACATTTTTTCAGTATCTTTAAGGGACCATACCTCAAAGCCTTGAATTTATTTCCAGGCCCTTGTAGCCTCTCCTTGTTTAAATGTAGCCATACTCTTTGTCCCACCTTGAACGATTTTTATTTTCTATGATGATCATGCCCAACCTTATATTTCTCTTATAACTTCTGTAGTTTTTATTGCACTTGTATATGGATATGCCTGATATTTTCTATAATTTTTTCATCCCTCATGACATCTCCTGTAAGATATTTACACACTCCTCCTTGTTGCCCATATGTAATATCCAAAGGCGAAGGTCATAAATATCCAAAACAAGTTTTGAATGGGGAGTTTCCTATAGAATAGTGGATTGCTCTATTGTAAAAACGTTGTATATATACCATATTTTCATCCCATTTCCTCGAATGCTTCTAGTTGTATCCCTCAAAATATACACCAAAGTCATATTGACTAATTCTGTCTACCCATTTGTTGGTGGATGGAATGCTCTAGATCTCTTCAACTTTGTGTCCATCTTCTCCCACAATTTAGTCCAAAATGCATTGAGAAATCTTGTGCCCTTGTATGAAATGATGTCCCTTGGTATCCCAAAGTGCACCCATACTTTTCCAAAGAATAAGTTTGTTGCTTCTTGCCCACTAATCATCTTTTTACAGGGGATCAAAACACACATCTTACTGAACCTGTCAACTACCACAAATAGGTAGTCATGTCCCTTCTTGGTTTTGGTAAACCTTTGACAAATTCCCTGGAAATTATTTACCAAGGATGAGTGGGTACATGTAAGGGGTGATATAGACATTATTTCTTGTTGCTAGGCTTGTTGGTACAACAAAGTTTGCATCCTCCTATGAACCTAGCTACCTGCTCTTGCATCTTGGGCTAATACACATGCCTTTGTAAGCTAGCCACAATCTTTGCTACACCAAAGTGCCTTGCAACCTTGGAGGTGTGAGCCTCTCTAATAAACTGCAATCACTCACCTTTAGGGACACATAGCTTATTCAACCTACAGTTAACCCATCATGCAGATGGTAGTCAACAATGCTATCTCTCTCGTGCACATGAATCTGAATCTGCAACTACTGAAATACCTCCTTGAAGTCCCCATCCTCTGAATAAGCCTCTCTATATGCATCATGGGTGAATGGATCCATGTGCGTAGGAGTTCCCAAAGCTATGATCTTCGGTGTGGGTGGGATTGAAATAATGTCGACCAACTTGTTTGTGCTACCCTTATTGTACTTGATCACTAAATGAAAGTAATGTAGAAACCCTATCCACTTGTAATTCCTGGTATGCTGTAACTTACTCTCGGCCTATAGGTATACAAAAATTGTTGATCTGCGTGGATTACTGTCTCCTTTCCCATCAAATAGTGCTTCCACTTATTCATAGCTTGCACTAGGGCATAGATATTGTTATCACTCAAGAAAAAATATTTAAATCCTGAACATCAATTTTTTAAATTTGTCAAAGGGTTGGTGTCAGTTTTGGGTCTAGTCTTTTCATCTTATTTTAGAGTCTTGTTAAGAGTCTAGTTAGATATGTCAATTCCCTTCATGGACTATTAAGAGAAAGTGAAAGCTTCGTTGTCCTCAATTGAATTTAATATTTTGAAGATTCCAGTTAAAGATCAAGAATTTTTGTTAACAAAAGCTGCCAAATAGCCTTTCAAGGTGATATTTGTGTCATCTAGATTCTCCAGTGAATCAGAAAGTAAGGAAAATGCTTTTCAGGAGGATTCTTGTAACCCACTCATTGTTATCCTCCATGGTGGGCCACATTCTACTTCATTGACAGGCTTTTCAAGAACTCAAGCCTTTTTTGTCATCAATGGGCTACAACCTACTTTATGTAAACTACAGAGGTTCTTTGGGCTTTGGAGAGAAGGCTATGCTGTTGGTAGATTTAAAGCGATTACTGAACCAGATCTTGATGCCAACCTCTCAGAACAACCAGACACAGTATATGTCCTTTCTAGGCAATCAAGTGATGTGCAGATAGTTGGTTCCAGTTCTGTCGGATCAAATCTTAATTATGGAAATCCTGTTACAGAATTGCAACACGATATTATTGGTTATATACTGAACAAACCTGTTGTAAGTGATTTTGAATCCATGCAATTGAACCTAGAACACGAAGATGCAGATTTGAGAAGAATTCAAGAGTCCACAGCTGCTACTTCTGTGCGCCTTCAAGATGCTATTCAAAAGCTCAAGTCTCAGATGCCACCTGTTGAAATTGCCCCTGTTATTAGAACTCTGTTCACTATTCTAAGGAATGTCATGGAGCATATAAATGAAACCAAATCCAGTTGCTTGTGCAAGGCTAATCCTATATTTCAATGATCCATTCCAAAGTATCAAGTTTTTCTACAAAAGAGAAGTCATTGTTCTTGTGTGTACTGGGGTATAATTGCTATCATGAAGGAGCATCGATGGACGGTAGGAATTATGACAGAGTTAGCTCCTGTTGGGTATGTAGGGATCAACCCTAAATGTATTCTTGGATTAAATAAGAATCACGGGGAAGAAATATCTCTACGGCTAAGAACAGATGATCTTAATGGATTCAGAAACTATGTGAGCATTAAGAAGACTTTATTGCATGAACTTGCTCACATAGTACACTCAGAACATGATGCAAACCTTTTTGCATTAGACAAATAGTTGAATCAAGAAGCTATTGCCTTGGATTGGACAAAGTCGAGAATCAGAACATTAAGTGGGTTAAGGCATGAAGCTGATGTGGATGAGATCTTTTCTTCCCACCAAACTTACAGCATTAACAAGCTTGGAGGGAATCCTTTACATTCTGTGGTAGATGCTCATGCTTTTGCAGCAGCTGCAGCACTAAGACACCTTGAAAATTTACCTCCTTGTCATATTGCATCATTTGAAGATACAGCTAAGTCAGTGGGAACAATTTCCTTAAGGGAATCACACAACAAGTAAGGTTATGTCACAAATCTTGATGATTTACCTTGTTTCAGTCTTGAATAGCTTTAGGATAGTTAAAAAGGATATTCAAATATAAAGAAGCTCAAGATAGCAAATTTTTGGTATTAAGCTGTGTTTTGGTGATTACACAGCAGTTTCGTAGCGCGCTACGAAACTGCTGAAGATGATGCCTAATGCACAACAGTTTCGTAGCGCGCTACAAAATTGCTGTAGCTACATAATTAAAACTCAGTCAACCAATTTTGAGAGACCGATGGAAAATTTTTGAAAAAGGAATTTCTTCAAAGGATCATGTAACAGGTGTCAACATTCAACAAGGGAAAAACAGGTGGAGGAAACATATTATTGAACTTTAAACTTTTTGTTATAAATTGATCATAATTACTATAGCTCATGATATGTCAGACAGCTTGGAGGAGGTCTTGTCTTCACACATGGGAAAGGTTGACAGCACAGGAAGGATGTGGCACTCCAATAGATTGTTGACTAATTCAAGAAGACCAACATGGTTAATTATTTCCGAATATCTTTGAGGAAACCAAAAGCATAAAAATAGGGGCGGTTTCCTATTTATCAGCAGCAGTGAAGAGATAAGACAATAAGGGCCAGCAAAGAGCTTTAAACATCCATCAAGGCCAAAGATGAAGGAAACCACTTGTCAGAGAATGAATCTTGATTGTAATAAATGCCATGTTCAGCATGATGTAGAATTAGAATCCTAATTGTTTTAGGTTTCTAGAGCTGTCAATTAGTAGTAAGTTGCTTTTAATAGTTAGTTTAATATGTCAATAGGTGTCATGATAAGGAAAATTCGAGTTCCCCTCATGCTTGAGAAGGAATCTCAGTTAGGTAGAAGAGCTCTTTATATAGGGGAAAGAGAAACGTAATACAGGTTGGAAAATTTATGTGAAAAGGCTCTAATATTTGGCCTATGTAAAGACTCTGTTTTTCTGGTAATACATTACTGGCTTATGCTTCTCAAGAATCATATAGACTTCAATGTATGAGTTTCTTTGTTATCTTTTCATGATTATCTACAGTGTTATCAGTATTTGATTACTTAGAAATCACTTGCAGTGTTCTAATTTCCTTCATATACTCGTTGACTATCTCCTTTGTGTTTGGCGTGCTCTACCTATATTGAAATCTGAATGCCTTGACTTTTATGCAAAGCCAATCCTACTGTTAATACTAGATCATTTATGACTCCATAAGCCCAATGGATACCTGTTAATTTTGTTTCCACCATTTTCTTTTCTATTTGTTTCACAAAGAGTTAGCCATCTTGATCATAATAAAAAACCTTTAATCCCTTGAGAGAGCCCTCTCGAGCTAAGGAGGCTAAGCCTTAGCTAAAAGATTGGTTTGAAACAGTTACTTGAAGTCTTCCTGGTCTGCAGCCTTCGAGGGCCTGATTTTAAGATAACATTTTGGTGCGTCTGCCGGGAGCCGAAGATTAATCATTACCAAAATCAAGAAGCTGAAATTTTGAAGGTAGCAGGAGCTTAGAAATCTTTCGAGGTTGCAAAACTACCTTGGCAACTCCATTGTTGAAGAATTAGAAATTCATAGATTCATGGTGATTCCAGTGGAGTTATGAAGAACTCAGATGCTACCATTCTTATTTCAAGGTATGCATGCATAAATGTTTCAGGAATTCATGGTTTCCCAAATCATTTTCCCAAGGATACATATTTTCTAAGGAATGGTCCAAAATTCAATGGAGAAGATTTGAGTTTAACTTTGAAGCATATATCAGATTTCTGTGATTTCACCGAGCTTCCTAGAGTCAAACATGAGGATGTTTGCATTATGTTATTCTATGAT
>APFE030118311.1:0-11852 GCA_000404065.3 Pinus taeda
GTCCAGTATGAAAATTTGATGAAACGTGGCCTTCAGATTATAGAGTTGTGCTTCAGTGTATCCAGTCTGAAAATTTATGAAACGTGGTACCTGGAGGAGAGAAGATTGTAGGTCGGTGCCTACCTACTAGTATCTTAGCCAGTACAAGAACTATGGGGGTTCTAGCTCCCCTCCAGGAGACACTGGAGAACGAGAGAGGGTTGTAGCTCTATACAGGTTGCAGCCTGCAGATTGGTAAAGGATTGCACCAGTACATTGTAAAAGAAGTTTCTTATTAAAGGAAGATAGAAACAAATTGCAGCAGGTGGTTTTCACCCACATTGGGTTTCCACCTTATATCATGGTGTTCATGTGTGCTTCTTGTGTGTGATGATATGTTTTGTTTATTTCTTCTGTTTACTGTTCATATGGTCAATGAAGTTCTGATGCATTATCTAAAGATCAACATGTAATGGATTATCTAACTTATAAATAATCTGGATATACGCTAGTTTCTTTAGACACAGTCGTGTATACATGTGAATATCCTTAACTGAAGTACAAGTGGAGCATCCTTCTACTTGGGAGACTATTAAGTATCCTAGTTACATAAGAAGCAATATTAAGTATCCTTGTCTACAATAAAAGTAGAATATATTATAGTAGTAACATGTTGTCCTCTTGATGAAGAAAACCTTACAATACATAAAAGTAAAATGTGATGAGCCTATTTCAATACTTCGTGACAACACAAGTGCAATAAACATCTCTAAGAGTCCAAAGGTGCATTTTAAGACTAAGAATATTGCTATAAGTTTCACTTTCTAAGGGATCAAGTAAAAAAAAGAATACTAAGCTACAATATGTTGGCCCTAAAGGAGCATATTTTAGACATCTTCACTAAGCCACTTCCCAAAGAGACATTTGAGTATCTCAGACAGAAATTGGGAGTAATTTCTACTCCAAATTGATTCGCACAATCTTCAGTAAAGAAAGAAAAGGGGAGAGACAGTTTCAAGGGGAGTTAACCTTTGTTTCTTTGATGTTAAAGGGGGAGAGGAAGATCAAGAAACACACAGGCAATGGGAGCATGATCACAGGGGGAGTATGATTGTTGCCATCAATGAAAAATGGGGAGATTGTTGGCCAAGTTGGCTCAATATAGACCCAAAATGGACTATAAATAGGCGCGAGAAGGATAATTTCAAGGAAATCACTCAAGATATTTTAGATCTATTCAAAAAAGCAAAGAAAATATATTTAAGGTTCATAACTCATGAACTTGAAGTGAAAAAGAGCTTATGTGGAGATACTTTCTAGGGAAGGATTTTTGGCACATTTTGAATTGTTTTTAGTTTTTTTTAAGGTTTTTTGTATTATTTTGGAAGATTTTTTGGCACACCTTTTGATTGTTTTTGGCCCTGGTTAGAAGCCTAATTACATAAATGTTCTTGAGGATATTACTTTGTCCCCTCTGAAGGCTGAATTTTAGATTTTAATAGAGGGTTGAATTCCAATGTCGAAGGCTAAATTTCAGACCTATCATGGGACCAGTTATCTATCCCTATTGAGGCCAAATTTTAGGAATGATGTTCTAGTACAAATAAAGTTGAACTCGGACTTATTTTTAGGGATAAATCCTAGAGTGTTTGAAATCAAGATTCACTGTAAAAAAAATAGCACTAGGTGACCTAATGAAATATTTCTTACTTACAGAATGATTGTGTCTTTTGTTATGATCCCCAAGTATTAGCACTTAGTTAATGATTTTGAGGTTGGAACTTACCATGTAAACTTATTAAAGTCATGTTGGTTTGTATATATGTCAATATTTATTGAATCTTCCCAATTATAAATATATGCCTCACGTCTATGAGGCCACATATCTACTCTTTAGATTTTGTATCCTTGGTGTTGTATTTAATTTCTTCAATGGACTTGTAAGAAAATTCAAAACTTCGCAACGCTACTTCTAGGTAAAGTAAGGGATATAAACATGAAAAAGACTTCATGTGTACATCATTTTACAGTCTCTTAGGGAAATATCTATCTTATTACACATATATGAATATTACTTCAACTACAATGAAAATGTAATATTATAGATTTTAAAGTTTCATTAAGCATGTTATGACAGCATAGAATTTAGTCCCACTATCTTAACAAATCATGTTGTAAAATAGCAATGAATATTGATTGATCCATGAGAAATATCTTATTTATGATGAAAAATTTACCATAACAATTGTACACTTCATATTATCCTAGTAATGAAAAGCAAAACATCCCAGTTCATCTTGAGTTGGTGGAACAATTCCTTTCACAAATCATCCGAGTAAAAGGGTCTTTGATGCATCCCAAACCTAGATATGTTTTCCACAATTATTACGAACTTTGTTCAATAATACAAAGGCCAAGCAAGGCATTACACCAAACTCTACAAGCCAACCTTTGGAGCTACCAACAATTCAACATCACACGAATTTTCAAATCCCATGAGCTTCCACTTGCATCACACAAATCATTAAGAAGGGCCACATATTTGCATCTAACAAGTGGAAGCACCCTAATACTAGTATCCAATTAGCATTGAATATTTGTTACCAAAGTAATACATGATCTTACGAGATCAGATGATTTGATGTACATGGTTTTAGATCTCTGAAATGTTCCTTTTCATAGTTGATGTACATGGTTTTCTTTCCAATAAAGCTATTGTTCATTCATGTCATTGATAGTTAGACTAGATTAGCTAGGACTTTGATCATTTGCAAGACTTTGTTGATTCAGTTGAATGCACACCGTGCAGGGCACCTCCACCACTCTTTCGTCCACCTAAATGTCATCTCAGCCACCTGTTCCATCTCTTAGCTGGGTTCCTCGTCTCCCATATATCCTTTTTCCACGTAACCCTACCTACTTGCTCAATCATTGCCTTAGCCTTCTTCAAGCCAAGTCAGCCTTCTACACCTTCTCACAACTCACTCATCCATCCTCACTCACCCATCCTCTAAAATCCACTTTTTAAACATCTTGTAGAAATTTCTGAACATCGTGTAGAAATCTTTGAACATCTTGTAGAACCCCTATAGACTTCCTGTAGAAGCTCACAAATCAGGTTTCTTGATAGCTAAACTTTTTGAAACTCTCTGGAAGGGTTTTGGGGACTCCTTAGATCCTCACTGAACCTTCCCAACCTTTTCCAAGCATTCCTCCTCCTTGATCCACCCCTGCACAGTAAAGAACAGTGAAAGCATATGCATGATAAAACTGACAACTTAATCAAAATTACAAAAATATGTTTTCTTAGGACAGAGGTAGTCTAGACACATGTATTTTACCTTCATAGAAGTAAAGGCATCTCTTTCAGTAGTTTGTATGCTCATCCTTGCATCAGAAGGACTAGCTGGTAGAATTAGGGTTTGCTAGGGTTTGCTCTTTTCTCCAAATTTTCAATCTCTTTTCGAAAATAGATTAGCTTTCTTCCAGTTAGCTTTCATCCATCAATTAAAAAGCTTCTTCTAATATCTCATAGAAGTTGTCTTAAGCTCCTAGCAGACTTGTGCCAGCTGACCAAGTGGTAGCTGCGACAAGAGCTAGTACTTGTGCATACAGCACCATCGCTTCCAAGTTTGTTACGAAGTTTGTAAGGGCACAACAATAACAATAGTGGGATTCTATGGAGCACAATAATGAAAACAATACAATAAGGGGGTTCCAGTAATAACAATAAGGGTCTACACTAGTATTACGGGGACCTAACGTTATTTTACCAAAAATTAGAGCCAATAGCCCAATATATAAAATTTGGGGTACCATTTGGCTACTGGAATAATTATCGGTATCTCTTGATACAAGTGAACAACAATAGAAGTAAGGTGGCATTTGGACCATAATTCATAGGCAAGATGTTTATGCTTGGTGTCAACCTCATTTGGGAAAATGAGAAGCTAAACCCCTTTAGAGGAAGAATCATCAAATTGGGAGTAGTTAAATCCCTTTCCCATTGGTTTCAAAGGGGAATAATGATCATCTATTAGCACCTCAAAGCCAAGAGGAGAATGATAATTCATTGGCACTTCAAAAGAAAAGGGAGAGAGTGAGAAAACAATGGTAGTTTCATGAGTCTAACTTAGGGATTTAAGCCAAAAAGCCATCAATGACTAGTAATGTTAGGTTTTGTTTCCATCAATACCAAAGGGTAGACTGTTGAGTATGTTGTCATTGTTGTCAAGTCTAGCCAGTGATGTCAAGTGATATCAAGTTTAGGGTGATCTTGTTGAATTTTCATGCATGATGCTTATGTTGTTATTGATGTCTTGATTGTTTCTATTAAAAAGTGCTAAGCTCATGATGACTTGGTTGTTTGTTGAGTAGCCCATCTTAGAAGGCACTTTGTTTGCAAGTAACTTGTTCAAATGCACATGAAAATTGTTTGGCTGCATAGCTATCTGAGAGAGCCTCCATTGGTATCTGGAAATTATTCTGACTCTTCAATAATGAAGAAAAATCTTGAGTTTGAGGTAATGGATTTCAATACAAATGTGGACCCTAGATGACATGGAAAGGTGACTTGGCAGAGAAAGGTGGTAGATGATGATGTGGCACACTATGGTCATGACACATGATAGGTGAATTTGGCCTTTTTGGGTGGCCAAGTGACCCTTTTTCAAGTAACATGTGTCAGTGACATGGTGGTGATGTGGCATGACAAGTGGCAGACAATTACTTGGAAATGACGTGGAAAAGACATAGCCCATCATCCATAAGCCATGGGTGCATAGTAGTGGTTGCATGTACTGGACCGAATTAACCTCATTTGGAACCACATTTCACAAAAGTAAATTGCATGGGACAAAACCTTCAACCCCCGCCCTCCCCTCACTTGTTAAAGTGTGGACAGCTGTGGGAGGAGGGAGGGTTGAAGTGACTTCTTTGTCATTAGATTTTAGTAGATCACTAGATCACAGGGCACACTTTAAAAAAGTGGGGATATTTAATTTCACATAGGACAAACTACGGATCACCACTCCTCCCACCCTCTTTTTAATGTTCATATATTCGTGGGGGAAGTGACTTCCCCATTGTTGATTTGAATGGGTCATTGGGTGCATCTTCGAAATTATTGGATATTGAACACTGGGAAAATTGCATAGGTCCAGTCTTAAGCACCAAGTTAAGCTTAAGCACTCGGTTTTGACCTATGGTCATATGTTCTAGAGAGCATGAAAATAATGGGATAAAATTGGATAAAATTTGCCATTTGGACACCAAATTTCACTTAAATGTTGAGATTATTAAGATCCACTAGAAAAGAAATATGAATATGTTATGTTTATAAATAGGAGGATTGGCTGAAGCATGAATTGTACAGATTGAAGGGATGCTAGAAATGTAAAAACGTGAATATGAAGAGGCTCAAATTCTCATATCGTGAAGGAAAAAAATTTGATACAGTAAGGTGAAGTGTTTCCATGGGTAAATACCATGGATCAACATCCATGGTAAAGTAGGTTGCAAACTATAAATACATATAAAACAATAAAATAGAAAATTTATTTATACAATTTAAATGAGAGTGAACAAAATTCATTGTGTGTAAGAAGAAGAAATGGAGATTTGAAGCAGAGTAGAAGGGTTGTAGATAACCTTAGATTAGGAAGGAGTATAGGCATGAGGAAAGAGATGAAGAATAGAGAAAAAGATTATAGATGTGACTAAGGCGACGCACCTTCTTCCAGTAGCCACTCTGGAGGTACCACACTCTTTCAAATACAAGTTAAATTTGACATCGCCATTATTGAAGGTCAGATAGATGCGTACATCGTAGATAAATGGTTAAATCTTAGAGAAGGATATTTTTCTATTCATGATTTTTCCAGCTAGGAAAAGATTACTTATGCACTTCTCAAAGTCGCCCCCCACGTCAAGGACTAGTGGGAAACCTACTGTGAGAAGAAGGATGAAAGTACACCCTCACTAATTTCAGACGCACCCACTTGGAATTCATTCCAGGATGCCATCAAAAAGAAGTACTACCCTGTTGGAAGCTATGAGGACAAATACATAAATTGGACCCACCTTAGCGAGCCTTGACTATACTAAGTGACGTACGGCTAGGCCTGCAATACCCAGAATTTTTCCCTCATGTGTGCTAACACTAACCTCGAGAAGCATGTCTTCATCATCACACCAAGTAATTCAACAAAAATAATACAAAGGCGATAGGGTATTGCAAGCCTTCATCATCACACCATGTACTCCCCTAGCTAGGTGAAAATACTTTCAATGAAACAAAAAGATAGCACTCCCTCTTTCCAAGAAATGGAATCTCTGGAACTTTCATTGATTGAATAAGTTAGTACAATAAGTTAGTGCAACATGTCTATTAAGTAGCTTATAAAAAATACTTAAGTTACTAATTTCTTTGGCACATGAACATTCTTGTATCCATCTTGTAATCACTAAGCAAGCCATTTAAACTTCTAGCGAGCTGAAGTAGAGGGTAAGAATGATACCCTTCCCTTTCCTCTCTTCACTCAAAATTAGATTTGAGATATTACTTTATATTTGGATCAAATTCAAGAAAAAAAACCTTTCATTTCCTCCAATCACTAAAGGATATACATGTGATCTTGAAGACCACTTATCCTCATCAAACTTCACCAATGCTCACCACTTTCTTCCAATCTATTGGAATGCAAATCCAATGCGTCAACTTCACTTATAGGCTGCAAATCCAACTCTATTGTAGTATTGGAATCAATAACCAATCCCTCCAAAGCTTGTCTCCCAAGTATCACTCCCCTCCATCACAACACCACTCAACCCATCTTCTGTAAAAATAGAGGGCTCATCAATCTAATAATTTAGTGCAACATAGCTAGAATATAACTTATGAGAAATATTTGTCGTAATTGAAGTAATAGGTTCTTGTACATGATCGTAACCGTCATATAATCTCTAAGTAATCCTTATTGACTTTGATCCAGGTGGATATTGGGGGCAACCCTCCTATTCCACTTGGAACCCAACATTGTCTCTTTCAATTTTTCAGTTTCCTTAATTGTTGCATAATTTACTATTTTGGTAGTTTTTTAGGGTCCTAAACTTCCGTAGCCATTTTGAGGCCTTAAAAGACATTTTTTGGGAAAACCATGAAAACATGAGTTAAGGACTCATGATTGCATTCAAAAGTTGTAGTCCTCGGATAGATATTTCTAACGAGGTATTGTGCACATCAAAAGGAGATCATACGCCAAAGTTACAACCCGTCAAGTTGATGTACCAATTTACCCAAACCAGGCCCAAATATTTCTAACGAGGTATTGTGCGCATCAAAAGGAGATTGTATGCCAAAGTTACAACCTGTGAAGTTGATGTACCAATTTACTCAAATAGGGCCCATAATTTTGGTGCTTCATCTCCTAGGGTTAATTTTTTCAATGTGTAGGGTTTTTCATTGTTTGTCAATAACAAATAGGCCTTCGAGCCTCATTATAACACAATTCAGAGGCATGCAGCTAGCACATATCTTCTAAGAGATAAGCTACAATCGCCTTAGCTAGTTTATTTCCATTTTGTTTGTAAGCATATTTTAATATTTGATATTAATGAAATGAAGTGTTATTTTTGTTGTGTCTCTGTATTTATGGTTATATCTATGGTTTGTTGCATTCTTATTTAAGTTCAAATCAGTGGTATTAGAGTGTATTTCTCTTTATCTACTTTTCTTTGCATGTCCCCAATGAGGTTACGATATAAGGAGTTAGGTCATAAACTCATCGAACCTTTGCAAGACCAGCCTTGAAAATCGTGACGGCCTCCCATGGCAGAAGATAATAAAGATAAGAGGCCAACAGATCCTTTCAAAATCTTGCTCGAGGAAGCCCACGAGCGATAAAGGAATGCGATGACGGTCAACTTTTCTAGAATCCTTCAAGGACTACCCAAAGGCGACGCACCTTCTTCCAGTAGCCACTCTGGAAGTACCACACTCTTTCAAATACAAGTTAATTTTGACATCCGCATTATTGAAGGTCAGATAGATGCGTACATCGTAGATAAATGGTTAAATATTAGAGAAGGATATTTTTCTATTCATGATTTTTCGAGCTGGGAAAATATTACTTATGCACTTCTCAAAGTCACCCCCCACGTCAAGGACTAGTGGGAAACCTACTGTGAGAAGAAGGATGAGAGTACACCCTCACTACTTTCAGACGCACCCACTTGGAATTCATTCCAGGATGCCATCAAGAAGATGTACTACCCTGTTGGAAGCTATGAGGACAAATACATAAATTGGACCCACCTTAGCTAGCCCGTACTATACTAAGTGACGTACGGCTAGGTTTGCAATACCCAGAAACTAATTCCAACTTAGGCTCCCTCATTAATTCTAAATAATCTAGAAACTAATTTCTCTCACGTTTACAATTTTTCACAAATAATTAATTAATCACTCAAAATAATATTAATATTCACTTGAAATTTTAATATTTCTTCAAAACATGAAACCCCCTAGCCTAAGTAAAATACAAGGTGTTTTTTGGAGATGATGCTCCTGCATCACTAAGCCATTTAGTATTTTCTCTTTTTCCTCTGAAACAACCCTTGTTGCTATTCTATTATAAAAAAATGAATATTCCCATGACCATCCCATAGCCTTTTTCAGCAAGGTTATGAGAGATGTTGACCTTAAGTATGAAATCATTGAGAAGCGAGCCTGTGCCCTCATTCAGGGCTTGAAATCATTCAGAATGTATGTCTTACATTCACCTATTACTGCTTATATCCCTAATAGTGCTATGAAAATTTTCCTAACCCAACCAGACATTGATGGGAAAAGAGGTAGATGGATCACTCAAATTCTGGAGTTTTATCTAACTATCAAGACTACCAAGCTAGTAAAAGGTCAAGGATTAGCCAAGCTTCTAGCTGAATCTAACTGCAAAGTACTTGGAATCAATTTTGTTTTAGAAATACATGGGAAGAATACACAAGAACCTTCCCTCCTTGTGCAAGGGAAGAATCCACAAGAACCTTGTGTCCTTGCAGAAGGGAAGAATCCACAAGAACCTTCCCTTCATCCTAAAGGAGAGAATCCACAAGAATTTCTACCTTCAGAGCAGATCAATCCTATACACATTGATGAAATATTATTGTTGTCAAACTGGTATCAAGATACTTTAAATCTCTTGATCCATTTTGAGTGTCCAGCATCATTCTCCAACACCCAGTGTAAAACCCTTAAGTTAAAATCATCAATGACTGCATTATAAATGCAAATTTATACTAGAAAGATCCACTGAATATTTTGTTATTACGTTTAATGGAATTAGAAACTGAAGGAATCATTGATGAGTTTCATACAGGATTTTGTGGGGGACATTACGCTTGGAGAGCAACAACATACAAGATTCTGAGGGGAGGATTTTATTGGCCCACATTGTTCTTACAAGTATGGTCAAAGGTCAGAAGTTGTTTTCCTTATCAAATGTTTGTTGGTAAACAAAAAATAGTAGCTCTTCCACTCGTTCCATCAATAGTTTCAACACCTTTTTCTCAATGGGGATTATATTTTGATGGAGAGATTCACCCCACTTCAAGTAATCAACATAGATGGATCCTCACTACAACATACTACTTTACTAAATGGGTGGAAGCAATTCCAGTCAAAAATGTTATTGATTCAGTAGTAATTAAGTTTATTGAGGAGAATATCTTATCTAGATTTGGTTGCCCAACTCAAATTGTTACTGATAATGCAATAGCTTTTTCTAGTGTTAAAATGATTGACTTTTGCCAGAAATATCAGATTTTGTTACATCATTCAACTCCATACTAACCTCAAGGTAATGGCTTTGCAGAGTCATCCAACAAAAGTCTGGTAAAGGTAATAAAAAATACTCTAGCTGATCATAAGAAGAGTTGTGATTCACATTTGATTTATGCAGTATGGGCAAACAGAATTACTCCAAAGAGATCAACTGGAAAATCTCCATTTCAATTAGTTTATGGGAAAGATGCAGTTTCCCTACCAATTTGGCCTTCCCTGTTTTAAAATTATTTTACAAATGAACCTGATGATTTTTCAAGACGAATAAATCAGATTATTGAACTTAATGAAAACAGAGATGAATTTACAAATTGAATAAATATCAGAATAAGATGAAGGCCCTATTTGATAGAAGAGCCACGAAAGGGTCTTTAAGGAAGGTGATCTAGTTCTAAGATGGGATGCGAGGAGAGAAGAGAAAGGAAAGCATGGAAAATTTGAAAATATATGGTTTGGACCTTTAGCAATTGCTGAAGTGAAGGGTAACAACAATTTTGTGCTACAGAATCTTGAGGGACTATATTCCACTTATCCCGTAAATGGAAGGTTTCTCAAACATTACATTCAATACTAAGAAGTTGAAATAGTTTTCATTATAAATACTCTGGTTTTCTTTTACCTTTCAAGATGTCAGTGTGATTTTCTTTACATCAAGGATTCCATAGTCCGATGAGAAGGCACATGGATCTGCAGGTTCTATGCATTCTACAGGAAAGCAGCCCCCATTTGGAGCCAATGTTGTAGCATTTTTTATTTTTGATAAGATAGAATAAATTAGTCAAAAAATAAATATATAATGTTTGAAAAATGTTAAGTTAGGATATGGACATAACAATATTGAAAAAAATGTTAGTGAAAAAAATCTTGATGATGGTGTCCATATCAAAGAAAATGTTCGGTTAGATGTCCTAAAAAATCAAGACAAAAAGAAAATGTTAGGTTAGAAAGGAAAGAAAACAAATAAACTCTGAAAGTGAGAAAGTCTAAATGCCACTACTATTGTTTCTACCAAATAATGGTTGTGTGCAGCTTGTCATAAATTCCACAACCAATGACAATCAAACTAGCTTCATGCTTTAAATTTGATGTTATAGTTAGAGAATAAAGATCTCGCCAAACTATTTAATCTTGGTAGATCAGTACTTAGGTAGAGAATAATAAGGTGCTCATCACTTTAATATAAGCCCTTGGAGGTTATAAGGTTAGAATTAGATAGTTTGCTTTTGTAAAATAAAAAGAAAGGAAAAGGGTTTGCTAGCTTAAATGCACCCATTAGGTGAAGAAAAAATGAAATGATAAGTAAAGGGTAAGTAGAGAAAGGTTGCAGAAGTATGATTACTGATTGGACAAAATGTAGATCTATCATGTTTTATTATATGTTTCTATGTCCATGATGCAATTACACAAAGAAAATAAAGGCCTACAAGATCAATTAATTAACTTCCCTCATCCTCATTCATCCCTATGTTTACTAATTTCCCCTTCCAGCTTCATGCAGTTCATATTCATCCATTTTCTATATAAAAAAAAACCCCTTTTCCTAAGGTCAAAATCCTTTTTGCCTAGAAAAAGTAAAAACCCCATGCTAAATCCCCTTTTACTGAAAAACCCACAAAAGGTTGTTTAGCCTAAGTATTGAAATATATATTTGAAGGCAAATAACCCATTAAAAATAATTATACTTGGTCTATTTTCCCTTTCTGCTCATTTCATATTAACACTAATTTAATGTATTAAATCCCTAAAAAATTCCATTCCCATATATATTAAGTTCACTTATTAAAATACCTGAAACTCTTAGTTTTATTATAAAAACTATATATTTAATAAAACATCGCATCGACAAATCACAAGCCTTTCAATGTGCATCCACCCTCCACCGTTGCGATCTCCAATACGCGATGGGAACCCGGACCCCATGTGGTATTAAGTATGTTTTATTTTCACGTCGCGTCTGGCCCCTATCACATTCCTTTGCGATGGACCTTTCCTTCGTTAAATTGCGATCTCTCATATGTGATAGGAGCCTGGA
>APFE030118314.1:7580-35464 GCA_000404065.3 Pinus taeda
TAAGCATATTTCAGTATTTTCCATTAATGAAATGAAGTATTATTTCCGTTGCATCTTTGTGTATATGGTTATCTCTGTAATTTGTTGCGTTCCTGTTTAAGTCTGGATCACCACAGCTTTTATACCAAATGTTATGAAACTACCTCACAAAAAGATAGAAAAGATAGATCAACGCCTTATAATTCAGCCTCTTCAAGGGGGAAACCTCCTTTACATTACACAAATGAACAATTCTTGGATGATCCAAATGACAAAACCTCCTTTCTATATATAGGAGTCTAAGGGGTCACCATATAACCCAAGCCAACCTAACCATAATAATATAAGGCCACATAAATAACAATAGTGGGCATCTATGGTGCACAATAATAACAAAATGGGGACAATAGGGCCACAACAATGACAATAAGGGATATAATGACAAAATTAATGGGGTAATCACTAGTACTATAGGGACCTAACATGGAACCCTCAATCTTCCCTTTTTCCTTTTGAATAGTCTAAGAGGAATGGCAACTAATGTTCAAAAGAAAGTTGAATCAATAGAAACCACTCTATATCACCATGGACTAATGAATATTTTAGTTGAATTTCATTTAAGAAGTGTAGGGGATACATGGGAGGACTTTTTGGTAAGGAATTTTCTTCCAAGATGCTCTAGATTTATTTGAGGGAAGTCATGTTAAAAGAAGTAGGAGAAAGAAGACCAATCTCACCTTCCAAAGCACCCCTGAAACTTCAGCACAGAAAAATTATGAAGAAGAACCAATCTCTGAAAAATTAACAGAGATTAGAAGGCAGACTAAGCAGACGAGAAAAATGAAAGAAAGGGTTGAATAAATCAACATGGATATTCCTTAACCTTCATCACCTAAAGAGGATGAACAGCTTATTTCTGAAAGATTAACCAAGATCAAGGAACAGATCAAGAAAGATAAGGAGAAAGGGAAGAGGAAAAAGGATACAAAATAAGAAACCATAGACTTGAGGAGGAGTTATAGACTCCAAGGCAAAGTGAAGATGGTGAAATCAAAAGAGGCCCAGTTTATAAATTTAGAGGAAGAAACTCCAACTCAGTCCCCTGACAATATTCCATATGAGTAAAGTCCATGGAACTCTCCTCCACAAAACTTTGAAGGCAGCACAAGAAGAGCTTCTCCCAGCATTGATCCAATACAACAGTAAATCTATGATTACATAGAGTCATTAGAGAAAAAGAGTACATCAGTAGACCCAAGGACTTCAGCTAATCCAGAGCAGCCTACCACCTCACAAGAAACTCTAACTAGCTCCCTCAAACAAGAGATCTATGAGCTAGAAATTATGAATAAGCACATCCAAAGAGAAAATGAAACCTTAAAGGAATAGAATAAGCTGGATAGAGCTATTTATGACAACACTATGCTTCACTTGGGTTTATGGCACAAGAAGAACAGGAAGCTAAAAAAGAAAAATAAGAAGCTGAACAGGGCCCTTATTAACCTCAAGTACAGATTTCTCATGAAGAAGCCAAGGATGGCATTCGGTGCAAAGAAAATCAAGAAGAGGAAGTTGGATGTGTTGGCTGAAGTATCAGAGCAAATGCATTAGGAGGAGGAAGTTCACAATTCTGAGTGCTTGGGGACATGCAATAGTCTTACAATGGGGATATGTTGAGCCTCGAAACTGCCCTTTCCTTAACAACTCTTCTCCTCCCTTTTCTTTGTTTTTCCATGAAGAAAATGCATCCCTATCATCAATAACCAGCATACATTTCCTTAAGGAGAACACTTTAGTGATTTACATGTTATACTTTTATGTTTGTTGTTTGAATAATTTTTTGTCTTTTAGCTATGGAACGCGGCCTATTCTACAGCTAATCAGTTGTTCCACAGCTACTTCCATGCTCTAACAGGTTCTAGGTGTCAAAAGGAGAAAATAGCTACATGGGTAGCTTGGAAAACATCATGACATGGATCATGTCCTATTCACCTAGCCTAGGTCAACAAGGAATATGGTACAAGACTCCGGTCAAAGAAGAAGTCAAATGTATACACCTAAGGCAAACAGGACTCTGTTTTGTACATGTTTCATAATGATGGGATCCGAAACAACTTCTTGAACCCACGGACTTCAACAGCCATCTGTGCAATCGAATCCAACAGTCATCAACTTAGATTTATGTCTCTAGCAACCGAGGAAGAGAATTTTGTGTGCCTGTCTGCTACGTGTTTTGGCTGTAGCTTGTTTTTCTCCATAAACAATTGTATAATTTCCTTATAAATACCTGTGTGAAGAACACAGAATAAGTTCGAATTTGCTCATGTATTAAGCTCAGACTACTGCTCTGTAATTTTGAAAACTCATTTACTGCATTTTTTTTTAATATGAAGACCGCAAGTTTCATGGATATCTGAAAGCGTTTTTTGGATTTTTGATTAAGTACGCATAACCTGAGCAGCTGCAGAGGGCCCCTGCACTGACTAAGGTTTCATTTCATTTTTTTTTGTCTTTTATAGTGAAATTGTAAATTCATCGTTTCTTCCATAATGTTTATAACCATTTACTAACCTTGTTTATAAGGCAATATTGATCATTTTCTTGCTAATGCAAAATAGCTTCTTTCAGTGTAGAATAGTTATTTTTGCTTAATTTCTTTCTAATTTATTATTAGTAGTTATAAGTTGAATTCAGTAGTGTAGAGTAGTTTGTTTTATTTGTTGTTTCATTAGTCTTTAGGTTTTCAATTAAAATGATTAGTGCCATTACTATTCTTGCCATTTTACTACTAGTTTAGTGACTCATGGTGTAGGTGAATGTTTCTAAAAAGCCCTTCTAGTTGATGATTCATCTTAAACTAAGTGGTTCAATATTTCATTTATGAAATGAATCTTGTATGCATTTTTGCATTTATCTTCTCTTAGAATAATGAAGTACATGATTCCTCAAAATGTCATCCCAAGAAGGTTTGTCTTCCAAAATTGAGAGGCAGAGTAACTAAGTATTTCATTTAGTTTTGTTGCAATTTCACTTTCAGTTTTTCATTAAGTTTTGTTTCTACAATAGACTAAACATTAGTTGTAATCTCACTTTCAGTTTTAGTATTTCATTTGGTTTGTTTCCATAATAGATAGTTGCAATTTCACTTTTAGTTTTAGAATTTCATTTAGTTTTGTTATTGTCATGGAGTAGATAATAGTTGCAATTTCACTTTCAATTTTCAGTATTTCATTTAGTTGAATAGACAACAGTTGCAATTTTACTTTTTAAAGTTTGTAGCTCATGATTTGGGAATAATGATATGATTAGAAATAAAAACTATGTTTTCATTTCTTGATTAAACTTTGCTTCCAAATCTCACTTAAGCTCTTTTTAGTTCTCAATTCCTTAGGATCTTAGCAGTCTTTACAGTAGTCAGATTTAAGATTTTGTTAAGTACATTGTAAATCATTAGGGATTAAAGGATCAAAAACCCCAAAAAAACATAAAACTCAAAAACACTGAAGTAAAAAAGGTCATATAACACATATAGTGCACTACACTTCATCATTTTACGATACCCAGATTGATAATTTATGTAGAGAAATTTAGGACACTAAATTGACAAAACAATAATATCTCACATGCCCTAAAGGCTGTAAATGGTATTCCTAAAATTCACACGATTAACCTTAGTGGGCAACACATAGCACAAGAAAACCACTTTTCTCGCGCGCTCTTGACCTTATATTAGTCATGCAAGATTACGTGACATTCATTTCATTGGATGGGTCACATCGACGGTGGATATCGTCCGAGTTAGTTGGTGGGTGGACGACGTGATATCCGTTGGATCTGGAGAAGTGAGATCAATGGCGCGGATTGAAGCGCTTTATAAAAGGAGAAGTCAACGAGGGACCGACAATGATTGGTCAAATAATCGGGACCCTCAGGGGTAAAATCCACGTATAGAATCAGATTTAAGCACATTTGATTGGTTACAAAGTTAACTAGTAATTGAATTACAGACTACCACCTCATTTTCGTCAACCTCATGCGTCATTTTTTTTACCAGCAAAAGAGTGATTTTTTTTACACAGTACATATTTTTAAAATGCACTCATTGATATATGTTGTGGGAGTGGTTCTCGATGGGAAGGAGAACTATCCTTAGTGGTCTCGGAAAATCAAGCACACTCTCATTTTTAATGAGTTGTGGAAAGGAGTGTGTGTTGGAAACAGAGACAAAGAGCCAGAACAGCCTATCTCAGACAAGGAATTCGCCATTCGAGAAAATAAGAACAACAAGGCTTAGGCATTGATTGCAACATTAGTAAATGAAGAGGTCAGTTGCCATATTTCACCATTTTCAAATGCATTCGAAGCCTTACAAAAACTGAAGGAACTCTATGACTCACACTCTACACTTGAAGTTGTTCAACTCATGCTTAAATTGTTCACCCTTGAATTACAAAATGATGATCCTCTTTCTCTTGCATCAGAAGTAAAATCTATTATGCATGGTACCAAAATCACTAATGTTGAACTAGACATTCCTCTTATAGCTTTTCTCAAGGCACTTTATCCCACTTACTCAAATTATCTTGAGTCATTGTGAGCAAATGGAAACCTCAAAGATATTACCTTTGACTCCCTTAAGAACAAATTTGTTGAAAGAGAGAAAGCTTTTGGGAAGAAGATAGCTCCTCATTCTTCTGAAGAAGTTGTGTGCCTTGCACATAGAGAGAAGAGTCTTGCTCAAGATTCTTCGAGAGGAATAGGTTGTCGAAGAGGAAGAGGAAGAAATTTCAGAGGTAGGAGGGGCAGACACTCTCAAGGAGAAAAGTCAGATTTGCACTACATATGTTGCAAAAGAGATGGATCACATGATGCATCCACATGCAAGTTGCCTTGGGATAGAATTGAGCATGAAATAAACCAACCCAAAGGTAAAACTAATGACAAAAAGAAATGTGTTAAGGGATAAATTCCCCTAGGGCTTTGGGTCAGAACCCTATCAGAGCAGGAGTAATCTACAGCAAGAAACAAGCATATAACTCAGGCAAAATGCTTAAACGAACAAAATATGCGAGGATGTACATACCCGAGGGTCCTTCGTTCAGGTAGTTCCAGCAAAGGTACAAACCCTCTGCAACTCCTCACAATCTTTGAACCTACAAAACAAACAATTCAAAGACGCGTAGCAGCATATAGATAAATCATGATAGAGAAATCAACTTTCTAACATATAAGTAGATGGTTAGTTATACATTGAAATAGTCATTCATATATGAACCATAACAATAACCTCAGATGCATGAACAAAGTTGATATCAGGAACAAGACAATGTTTCTTTTATTGCAGGTAACTATAATAAAACATAGAAAGAGTACACCTGAGTCTTCCTCTTCCGGCTCCAAGTGGAACCGTCCTCTAGGTCCATCCAGTCTCGGTCTTCAAAAGGCTCCTTCCATAACCAATACAAGGATATCAGCAAGTGAAAGGATATGAACTCTCAAGGAAACAAGGGTTTCCCGAACTTGGGGAAGTGCTTGAAGCACAAGGATCTTTAGACTTAATCAGGGGATAATCTTAGCAGAGTAATTCTCTATTTTCTCTCCTCCTTAAGGCCTTCCCATTGAAGTCTTTTTATACTTCTCTCAAAGTAGTTTTTTAGTTGGGAAACAGTTGGGAACAGTTGGGCCATGGGCACTAATAGGTAATCAACAGGTAAAACCCATGATCTCCGCCCATAATTAAGGAAATTTAATTTTTTTAAGTGTTTTAAGACATATATGCGAGTTGGGTATACACTGACCTGTGTGTACACACATTTAATATAGGGCAAAGTTGCGTATAGGGAGTAAAGCACTATTTTTTAAATATTTGGACCAAGTCTGGAAGGAGGGGTTGCCTTAGGCCATAAATCAAGCATCACAAATACTAAGGGTGATATTTGGAGCTATAACAGATGCCCCCTAATATATGAGGTCAGAAAGGGGTACATGATGGCCGAAATGTATTAAGTACATGGAAAGGAAACCTGTCAAAAACTAAGAAGGACTTTACCAGATTTCAGCCTGCCAAGCCAGCAAAAGAAGATCAGAAATAAACAATTGTCTAAGGCATGCATACCCATGCTCAGAGAAATTAAATTATGTCTGTATATCAAGTACAATCAGATCCACTACGTATAGAAGCATAAAGAACTGAAAGTACACAATGGATCATCTGATCACGATCGAACAAGTACATGTCTGAATATCACATATAAGAAGATGATCAATGAAGCTGAAAGATAAAGTTGATCACAGATGTCAAAAACTGATCCCAGTAGTACCAAATGAACATGATGGAATAAGATGGTACTACATCACAACTCGGATGCCAGCATATAGGATGTCGTTGTGAAGGACTGCAACATATAATGTGGAATGGTGTCAACTAGCAGCAACAGGAGAAACTGACAAGTGAACCAAAGAATGTTGATCCAACCCGAGGTCTTCACCAACCGTCATGGTACATTTCTACACAATGGGAATAAATGATCTAAAGTCAACCATGTGAGAAATCGTTTAATTACTGGTCATTGATGTATACGTTAACAAACACAAGACTACTCACCGATAATGATAATGAGAGTCAAGGTACCCAGTACAATCTAACAAGTGAAAATAGATGAGCTGAAGTTGAACACCTATAAGAATCTATCAATTAGGAGACAATGATGGTTTCCGACTGTCGATAGTGAAGGATCTACCATTGATCAGTGCAAACCCCAAGGTACTGCCAAATGGACTCTAGACCTTTGCCCCAGAGCAATGAGTTATAGTCGATATGGAAATATCCGCTAGAAGGAAGGCATTAAGGTATCCTTCATCAATCTAGTGCAAGTGTAACCCATAGGCCAAAAATGTGGAAGTAATAGGACGAAAAAAGATGTAGTAACTCGACTGAAGCACATTTCTGGCGTAAACAATATGTAGCTAGCGCATGATAGAAACCCTCTAAACCAACCAATAATGAAAGTTGACACAGAGGCGAGGTATCCACCAATAAGGTCAAATGGAAACCAAGGTACTGCACGAATCCCAATGTGTGATAATGAAAGTTGATTTCGAACACAAGGGAAACCACTCAGTCAAAGACCCATGATATTGATCGATGTTGAGCACAAGGTGACCTATCAATAATGAAAATAGGGCCAGGGTGCGGCTCTAGGCCTGTCCTCAGAGCAAGATGTCATCGTCAATAAGGACAAGACCTGCCAGTAAGAAGTCAATGGAGACCTTCTTAAACCGGCACAAGTAAGGGACCAATATAACTGATGTGATGCCAAACAAGATACTGACAACCGGGGATGGCCGACAAAAAAATAGGTCAAGAGACACCGCAAAGAGGTCGACTTAGGCTTACTTCCCTTGAACAAAATCATGACTCAAATGATGACTATGTGGCAGCATATGATAACTTTGTATAAGCTCATCATGCGGAAGGCACAAACGAACTCTCCATATGATTGGAAGAGGTAACCAGTCGGAGGAGAACTAACTCAATAACAAGGTTAAGGTGTACCTAAGTCAAGCTAAATCCCACCCAAGTGGAGAGATACTTTGTTCAAGGGCGACATGACTAACTCTAGCTACCAACAATAAATGGCAATGTTGTCCCATTCCCGCTCTTTTTTGGAATATATAATTTTTTTGACTTTTTCTTTAAGCTGGAAAAAGAATAAAATAATGCTATAGTATGGTGGAAAGAATGAGTGTAAGTGAAATAGACAATCTAGCTCCTGTGATGGGAACATTCCTATCCTCAATGCAGGGAGGCGAAGCTAGTCAAGGACACTCAAAGGGATGTTCTTTCCACGGGTCTTACGGTGTGTCAAGTTGTAGAAGCTAAGGGATTGCAAGTTTGATTTTGCAGATGTCCTGGTCAAAAAGTGGCTTAAACATGAGTCCAAGTGAAGCTGGCTCAAGGCCAAAAGGTGCAAATGGTCAAAATGCAATGCAGTAGTACAACTCAACACAAAGGAGCCTCTAGGGTATAAGGCAAGAACAAAGTGAAGAAACAAAGAGGAATGAGTCTTCAATGCACAATTCATGGCAGGACTAGAGAGGACTCCTGAGCCTAGGAACAAAAAATCAGCATGGGTGCCAAGTGGCAACAAGGTACTAACTAGGGCACCCATGATAATAT
The DNA here is from genome assembly GCA_000404065.3 of Pinus taeda. Taxonomy (NCBI): domain Eukaryota; kingdom Viridiplantae; phylum Streptophyta; class Pinopsida; order Pinales; family Pinaceae; genus Pinus; species Pinus taeda. Next base: position 15,739 of record APFE030118314.1, read on the forward strand.
AGGCTCTACCACACAAGTCATGATACTTCTAAGAAATGAGAAGGTTTTGCACCATAATTTGGTGGGGTTGATCCTAAGGTAAAAATGGAAAAGGAAATTGATAAGTTCACAATGCAAGTGAAAACCTAACCTATATGCCAGTTTTGAGAACCAATACCTGTTAGAATGGACCAACCATAAAACTTTCCAAAGGAGAAATCTTCCAAGTTCTGTATACATAAAGAGGAACACTAGACAAGAAGTTAATACATACCACATATAAACTTCATATAAAATCTTGTGTTATAAAATACAAAACTTGAAAATTCATACCTTATATATACAATATGGTGCAGGGAACCACGCAACCTTGCGGCTTATGCATAATAGTTCTTCCAAACAAACCACTTACAGGACTCAGGCTAAGGAATCCTTTGGTAGTTAAAACTCATGGCTTCAAAGAGTTCCTCCTGTGAAGGCAAAACAACATCTAGGAAATTATGAGAACTACAAGGATCAAAAGAGGGAATTAAGGGGTCCCATGTCCCTATAGGAAGAATCTCTCGATCAACCACTAGGACCAAGTCCCAAGAAGGAGAATAATAAGTCAAAGGATCCTTCTTAAAAGCAATTGAACATTGAGGATTCAATACCACATAATTCACCCGTGGCGGGGTAGAGTCTACTTGAACACTTGGAACAAACCAAGCGGTATTCTGCAGTAAAGTTGAATTAGGATGGTGATTATCAGATTCAAGCTGATCAATAGTGACAATATTCCCTTTATGAGGAAAGCACATCACTCAAAAGAGTGAAGACACCATAGCATTCATAGCATATACATAATCACGCCCAAGTAGCATATTAAAGTCTAAAGGGCTATCAACCACCATCATATTGATTAAGATAGTCTTCCCACCTAAAGTAATAGACAATTTAAAAAGAACACCCATAGATTCACCAGGTCTTCTATCATAGGCTAAAAACTAACTCTGAGCTATCAACAACTTTGGGGAACCCAAAGCTTTCCAAGTCAAAGAGGATATAATACTTGCAGAGGATCCTTCATCCACCATACATTGATAGACATTTATGGAATTAACTATAACCTTTATTTGGAAAGGTACAGCAGAAGGAAGACGAGGCTCGACAAGACTATCCCAATCAAAGGAGACACTCCTAGAACTTGGAGGGGGGACATTCGAAGAAACCGAAATGCCCCCCATACCAAAAGACTCTGTTCTAGAAATCAAACAGACTCTTTTGTTAGGCACTACACCCCCCAAAAGAGGAGTGTAATCAGCCAGAGATTGCACTGACTCAACCACATTATCAACTAATGGTTGACAGGATTGATGAGAAACCATATCAGATCCAGGAGTAGAAGAACTTTCAGATGCGGACCATATCCTTTGTACCTCTGGAATACCAAGGAATAAAGAGTAAGATTATCTCCCTTGCAGATATTACAAGGGAACTTAGGTTTAAAACTTCTATGTCTAGGTTTCTTATCAACCTCCATTCCACCAACATGACTAGCAGTGGTTTACAAAGAGTCCTGAACATGAGTTGCAAAGGTCGGTGACCCTTTGCTAGTATGACTTGCAGTGACTAGACTTACGCCCCCAACATGACTTACAGTGGCTGAAGGCTAATCTTCAACATGACTAGCAAAGGTTGATGATGAATTGCTAGTATGACTTGTAGTGACTAGACTTGTGCCCCCAGCATGACTTGCAGCGACTGAAGGCTCATCTTCAACATGACTAGCAGAGGTTGATGATGAATTTCTTGTATGACTTGTAGTGACTAGACTTGTGCCCCCAACATGACTTGTAGCGGCTGAAGGCTCATCTTCAACATGACTGGTAGAGGTTGATGATGAATGGATAGAATTATTCTTCTTCTTCGTCTTCCTCTTTCTCCTCTTTTTAGATCTCTTATTACAAGAAGGAGGAGAAAGAGGAATCCTAGATTTCTCTTTGAAAGAAGATGAACAATTAACATCCATGTGATGCCCCTAAAATAAACCATTCAACTGAGAAGCTTCAAGAGCATTTGGAAAATTCAGAGTGGACCACAGCCAAACTGGTAGTCCAACATTCAATCCAGGAATATTCAGAGTGGCCATCAAGGGAGTACCAACGTTTCCAAAGAAAGGAAAAGCATAAGGATCTCCTTTTGGGAGGGTACCTTGGTTGGTTTCCACAGGAATATTAGCCATATCTAACCGATTCACAGACCCTTCCCTTACGAGAATGTACAAATGACTTTTCAAGGAAGATAGACACACAATCAAAACCTTTGCCCTTGAGGAGGCAATTCCACAACTTTCGAAAGAAAAACCAAAATTCTGTCAAGATCAGTGGAGTGGTAGGTCAATCACTCAGAATCTAAAGTCCAAAAGTGACTAGACAAAAATACCTAAAGCCAATTATATACAAGGAGCAAAGAGCACTCAGCTATAAAATCCATAAATATACAACCAATCAAGCAACTTCCAAGTACTTCCACTCCGGGTGATGAGGACCAAACATCAAAATACAAGAAAGTGAAGAAAGGGGCCTTCTGAAGATAGTCTGGGATAATGACGGCCCAGGCCTACCAGTGAAGGTATCAGAGGTAGTTATGCTGACCTCCAGACAATAACCTTTGGCAGTGCAAGCCCCCAAGCTTCGTAAGGGTGCCCTCTAGAAGTACTGTTGAACGTGATGCAACATCAACCTCAGGTGCCATAGGATTCCCCTCCATAGCCACATGTGTAGATAACTAGGATAGGCAACTAAAGATACCAACTCATATCCGAAGCCGGGTGGAACAGTTGTGAGTTAAGATTCGACAATTAAGAGAGGGGGTATCTCTCATCCTTATCTTCAAAAACCCTCATGATTAACTCCCAGTCATAGAGCTTTCACGGTCTCCCTAACACTATTGGATTTCTCTCTTTATTCAGACTTGTATGTTTTACAGTTTAGAGTGGCCTTGGAGATTTTACTCTCCTCTCACCTAATCCAAGGCCCTAAATAACCTAAAACTTGTTGGTGTATCTTATGACAATACAAAAAAGTTCTAGTTTATTTTAATTAGCACTTGATTTTAAATGGTTGTTCTTTTTAAGTCAAAAGGACAATACGGAAGTGAAATTGATGGTGTTTGTTGACAGAAAAGAAATTAATGAAAAACTAAATTATATGCAATGCACTTGTTTGTTCTTAGATGAAAAGAAACTTCTACTTGGGTTCTAAGAAACTTCTATTAAAGCAATAAACTTTTTTCTTTTCTTTTCTTGCAACAGACTTCACACTCACAAAAACTAAAAGCCTATTGATGCTCTAATGATGCAAAACTACCCTAATGCAAGGTGTACATGATAATGCAAAAATTCTAGATTACTCTAAAAAGAAAATGAAAGTAATTTGTTTTATAATCCAACTTAAGTTTTTTGAAAGGAATAAGAATTTTGAACACAAAATCTTTCCCAAAACAAGAAGGACTAAACACAAAGATCCAAAATCATTCTAAAAAACCAAAAGAAACCAAACCCAAATTCGGCAAAGAAAGCAAAAACAATGTTTTGAAGGACTTTTCTTTTTCAATAAAAGCAACTTTTCAAAAGTACTCAAAATACGACCAAAGACTGAAAGACTGAAAGCAAATCACAAGGAAACTTTGCAAGTTGTCAATTCAACGCGAATGAAACTTAACAAAATAGTTGTTTCAAGATACACTAAATGATCCAAAAGCAGCAAAAAGAGGTTTGAGACATTGATCAAGAAATCAGGAAAGGCACACTTTCAAACTTGTTAACAAAAACTTTCAAAAAGAAAGAAGAAGTGAATGGCCAAAAAATTGATGAGAAGCCAAGCAAGCAAACCATAAAAATGAAGTTTGACACAAAGATTGCAAGAAATCTTCTGTTGCAGAAGACCAAAACAATCAAGAGCCTCTATAAGAAGCATTGTGTGCTCAAATACAAATGATAAAACTCACTGTAAAGCAAAACGAGACCAAAAACTCTTCGAAGAAGGAGAGAACTCGAACCAGTAAGCTCATTGAAAAACTAAAATCTGAAAATAGAAACTGGCCACTCAGGAAGCACACAAGCCAAGAAACAAATCTTTCCAAATAAAAAGACTTGAAAAATCATGAAAAACAAATGTATATGCAACTGTGTCTCTACACAGTTGCATGCACACGCGCTTCAGCCAAGAGAAACCTGCATATACATGGTTTTAGTTCAGAGAAACTAGCGTGTATATGCTTTTGTAACCCGACAAAGGTACGTATATAAAGGTTTACAAGAAAAAACAAAAAATGAGGCCTGATGAAATAGATCAGACTTGAAGTCTGAGTTCTTATAGGAGTAGACAGTACAATCACAGCAAGCAAACTGAAAGTTGAGCCCTGATTGGCACTAAATAACCCAAACTAGGAAAAACAATATTCTTGTCCCCAGTGGAGTCACCAAGTTTGTTAAGGGATAAAGTCCCCTAGGGATTTGGGTCAGAACCCTGGCAGAGCAGGAGTAATCTACAGCAAGAAACAAGCATATAACTCAGGCAAAATGCTTAAACGAACAAACTATGTGAGGATGTACATACCTGAGGGTCCTTCGTTCGGGTAGTTCAGCCAGGGTTCAAACCCTCTGCAACTCCTCACGATCTTTGAACCTGCAAAACAACCAATTCAAAGACACATAGTAGCATATAGATAGAGCATTATAGTGAAATCAACTTTCTAACATATAAGTAGATGGTTAGTTATACATTGAAATAGTCATTCATATATAAACCATAACAATAACCTCAGATGCATTAAGAAAGTTGATATCAGGAACAAGATAGTGTTTCTTTTTATCGTAGACAACTATAATAAAACATAGAAAGAGTTCACCTGAGTCTTCCTCTTCTGAATCCAAGCGGAACCGTCCTCCAGGTTTGTCCAATCCTCGTCTTCAAAAGGCTCCTTCCATAACCAATACAAGGATATCAACAAGTGAAAGGATATCAACTCTCAAGGAAACAAGGGTTTCCTAAACTTGGCGAAGTGCTTGAAGCACGGGGATCTTCAAACTTGATCAGGGGATAACCTTAGTAGAGTAATTCTCTCTTTTCTCTCCTCCTTAAGGCCTTCCCATTGAAGTCTTTTTATACTTCTCCCAAAGTAGTTTTTTAGTTGGGAACAGTTGGGCCATGGGCACTAATAGGTAATAAAGAAGTAAAACCCATGATCTCTGCCCATAATTAGAGAAATGTAATTTTTTTAATTGTTTTAAGACATATACGCGGGTTGGGTATATACTGACCCGCATGTACACACATTTAATACAGGGAAAAATCACGTACAGGGAGTAAAACATTGTTTTTTAAATATTTGGACCAAATCTGGAACGACGGGTTGCCCTAGGCCATAAATCAAGCATCACAAATACCAAGGGTGATATTTGGATCTATAACAAAAGTTATAGCACCTAAATCCGCTCACTGTGTTGTGTCACACTGTAATATTGGAGTAAATGAAGACTTATCTAATGCTTCACTTGCTTCTTGGAAAAATGATTGGTTGCTTGATTCAGGAGCAACTTGCCGCATGACTTTTAGAAGAGATTTTTTTTAAGAATTTACTGATAATGTTGATGGAGCAATATACTTTGTGGATAAATCAAAACTCAAGCCATCAAGGCTTCGTACAATTAGGCTTAAATTGCCTAATCTTCGAGACTTTCTTCTACATCATGTTTTATATCTCCCACAGCTGAGGAGCACTTGTTTTCCTTGGTCCACATCTGCCAGCAAGGACACTCCATTCATATTTTTGATGGTAAGCTTGAGGTGAGAAAAGCATTAGACCACTCACTTGTCATGACGAGGATAGAAGAAGAAAGGCTTCTCAAGCTGCAAGGTACCTCTGCTCGTGCACAAAATTTCTCATTATGAAGAAGGTACATTTCCATCAAGTTTATTATGGCATGCTAGATTTGGACACTTGAACTATGACAGCCTCCGCTTGTTGAAGAAAAATGGTGTTACTGATTTGCCTACAATTCCTAGGAAACTTAAGCAATGTGATGCTTGCATTCTAGGAAAGCATAGCAAACAGTCTTTTCATGATTCACATTCCAAAGCAAATAAAAAATTGAACTCATTCATTCAAATTTATGTGGTCTAATGCTTGTTCCTTCTGCAAATGGAAATAAATTTATGATGACATTTATTGATGACTACACCAGAATGTGTTGGGTTTATTTATTGAAGAACAAATATAATGCTTTTCAAACATTCAAGAACTTTCATACATGGATTGAAAATGATGGACAATCTCATATTGGCTCTATTCACACTGATAATGGAAAACAATACACTTCAAATGAATTTGAAAACTATCTTCACCAACATGGGATCAAACATCAAACAAATATGCCTTATAATCCCCAACATAACAAAGTAGCTAAAAGACTGAATAGGACAATCTTAAATATGGTGCGCTCCATGATGTTTTTCAAAAATGTAAAAATGATGTTTTGGGTTAATGTAGTTCTATGTGTTTTATATGTAAAGAATAGATGTCCATCTAATGCTATTAGAAACAGGACTCCTTATGAAATGTGGTATGGGCACATTCCTTCAATAAAGCATCTCAGGGTCTTTGGTTCCAGATGTTATGCCTTGATACCAAAGGTACATAGAAACAAAATTGGTGCAAGAAGTCGTAAGTGTATCTTCCTGGGGTATTCAAACACCTCCAAAGCATACTATTTTGATGAAGTCAATAAAAAATTTGTTGTATCTAGAGATGTAATCTTTCTTGAACCATCCAAAATTGACAATTTTGTTGAGCGGAAACTTGATCGCTTGGATAGATTCGCAAATGCAAAATCATTTCAAGAATTTGATCATCAGATTCCACATCTTGAAGGGGGGATTCCTATACTAGATCAACTTGTGGAATCTTCTTCTGAAGCACTCTCTCCCCCGCATGAAACTCCAACAACAGATGATACTTTGAGAGATGTGATTGATAGAATTGGGAGACTCAATCTTGATTCAATCCCAACTCAATCAACAGAGCAGCCTGGACCATCTCAGAAAGGTCCCCCAAAGTGGTTGACAAAGACACTTGAAAGTGTTATTCCCTGATGAGGTTGGAAAGACAGGAACTAGAAATTCAACCCGGAAAAATGGAGGTGATGTAGATGACTTTGATTCACCTGTTGATATGGATGTTTCTTATGATTGTGAATTGAATTTGTTTATAGATTTTGAACCAACTTCCTTCAAAGAAGTTTCTTCTCATGATGAATGTAAAGAAGCAATGCAAAAGGGTTATGATGCCTTGATAAACAATGGAACTTGGACGCTGGTTGATCCTCCATTGGGAACCAAACCAAATGGCTACAAGTGGGTCTACAAGAACAAGTATAACGTTGATGGCTCACCTGACAAGCACAAAGCTAGGCTTGTGGAAAAAGGTTTTGCATAGAAGGAAGGGATCGATTATGAGGATTCTTTTTCCCCCACATCAAAATGGGCTACCATCCGAACACTCTTTGCCCTAGCAGCTCAGAACAGTTGGAAAGTCCATCAAGTGGATGTAAAAACTTCTTTATTGAATGGATATCTAAAAGAGAATGTTTTTATGTCCCATCTTGAAGGATTTGTTGTAAAAGGACATGAACATAAAGTATGAAAACTTGTGAAATCCTTGTATGGCCTCAAACAAGCACCCCGAGCCTGGTATGAAAAACTAACTGAGCATCTTCTGAAACTCAATTTCAAACATTATGATCTAGATGATGCAACTTTGTTTCTCAAGAAGGTTGGAAAAATAGTTGTATATCTTGTGGTATATGTAGATGATCTTTTGATGACAGGGAACAATGAGAGCTACATTGCATCCATAAATAAGGCATTGAGGAAAGGTTTTGAGATGACTGATTTGGGCTATGTTCATTACTATCTTGGTATTAAAGTAACTAAACATCCAAAGTCCATATTCCTTTCTCAAAAGAAGTACATTGGATATCTGTTGAATAGGTTTGGCATCACTGAATGTAATCCTCTGACTACTTCAATGGAACAAAACTTAAAGCTCACATCCATTGAAGGAAAAGAATTTGAGGATGCAACAAAGTATAGACATCTTGTAGGGAGTCTCAACTACCTAACTATTACCAGACCAAACATTTCGTTTACTATTGGAATCCTCTCCAGGTTTATGCAAAAGCCTTGTGAGGGACATTGGTCTGCTGCAAAAAGACTACTAAAGTACTTGAAGGGAACTCAAGACTTTTGAATCAAGTATACACAGGTGGGTGACTTCAGCTTGATTGGATACTCTGATTCAGACTTTGATGGAGACAAATAAACTGGGGTATCTACTTTGGTTTATGTTATGACTCTTGGATCAGGAGCTGTCTCCTGGAGATCACGCAAACAATCAGTTCCAGCAGATTCCACAACAGAGGCAGAATATGTGGTAGTAGATGAGGCAACAAAAGAAATTGTGTGGCTTAGGAAAATTCTGGAAGATTTGTAGGTAAAACAAGTACAATCGACTCCACTCATGATTGACAATACCTCAGCAATAAAGTTGGCCAAGAACCCAAAGTCCCATGATCAAACGAAGCACATCAATACAAAATATCATCTCATTCGACATCATGTTGAGGCAAAAACAATCCATCTTCGCCATTGTTCCACTAATGAGCAGATTGCAGACATCTTCATCAAAGCACTTGGAGGAGAAAATCTTGAAAGATTCAGAACGATGCTTGGACTTACCAACATCCCTTCAGATTAAGTGGGTGGAATGTTGACACCTAATCATAGGGATTGGGTGAACAACTATAATTAGTGTAAATAAATAATAGAGAAAATGGAGAGTCATCGGGAGATGAATTGAAAATTCACTCCCTCTTGTATATAATAATGAACAACCTGAATGAATACTACAATTACATTTGAGGAGTTACCTCCTGGTCTAACATTAATTGTGCAGATGCGGTATGTAAATTCAGGTTCTTGTAAAAAAAATTAAAGGCATTATTGTATAGGGAATTTTAGAAGTCATTTGGTTTAGGATTTGGATAAGTGTTATGAAACCAGCTCAAGAAAAGATAGAAAAGATAGATCAATGCCTTAGAATTCAGCCTCTTCAAGGGGGCTACCTCCTTTATATTACATAAATGAACAATTCTTGAATGATTCAAATGACAAAACCTCCTTTCTATATACACGAGTCTAAGGAGTCACAATATAATCTAGCCGACCTAACAATAATAATATAAAGCCACAAAAATAACAATAGAGGGATTCTATGGGGCACAATAATAACAATATGGGGGCAATAGGGGCACAACAATATTAATAAGGGGTATAATTACAATAGTAATGGAGTAATCACCAGTATTATAGGGACCCAACATGCCCCTCTCCTTCAAAAGAGTGTTGTCCTCAACGCTTGAGTAGTTCTGGATACTTCTACATAAAATTCTCATCCTCCCATGTGGAATCTTCAGCAGATAAGTTCTTCCACTTGATAAGATACACTGAAATTGAGCGATTTCGTAGCTGTCGAGTTCTTGTTTCTGTGACTGCTTCCGGTTCCAATATAATTTTTCCTTCCTCGTCAAGTTCTTGAAATATTGTTTGAAGTGGGAGCTTGTCGCCTATAACCTTCTTTAAACATGAAACATGGTAAACTTGGTGCAATCGAGAAGCTGCAGGAAGCTCCAATTTGTATGCCATAGTACCAATATTTTGCAACACCTTGTACAGACCATATTACTTTGGTGATAATTTATCATCCTTCTTAGCTTGCTTGAGGGACATTTGCTTATATGGTTGTAGCTGTAGGAATACCTAATCACCTACATCAAAACTTCTTTCACTGCGATGTTGATATGCCTGTTGTTTCATTCTATTATCTGCCAACACGAGGTTATCCTTTAAGAGTTAGAGGACTTGTTTTTGATGTTCGATGTGATGTTACATTGCGTGAACCTTAGAATTTTCTCTTAAATATGATGTGATGGATGGTGGTTGATACCCATGAAGTGCCAGAAATGGGGTCATTTTTGTTGTTGTATTGAAGGAAGTGTTATACCACCATTCAGCCAGAGGAAACCATTTGACCCATTGTGTCTATTTATCAGATACAAAGCAACGAAGATATCGTTCCAAACATTTGTTTACTATCTCAGTTTGCCCATCAGATTGAGGATGTGATCCAGGGCTCATGTCCCAAGTGTCGAAAAATGCTCAAAAATGAAAGTGGTCAAAATTGGAACAAACCTAAATTACTGGATAGAGCTCGTCCTCCCAATTCCCACGCCACAAACGGTTCGAAAAATGGTCATTGTATGTGAATGTTATGTCAAAAACAAAATCGCCTAATGACCCTTAATTTTTAAATTTTCAAAAAAAATTAAAAAAAGAATATTCCACAGAATATTCCATGGAATATTCCATTGGGACGGGCAAATCAGAGGCTGCCACGTGGCTTAGGATGACATCAGCTGACATAAGCAAGGTGGGCGCATATGTAAAAAAAATTTGGTGGGTGGTGGATTGAACCCCCGACTTACCCACCACAACTCCAACATATTACCAATATGCCGCCGCCATATGACTTGAAATTCAATTGAACGAGGTTAGATTTAATGTTTGAATTATGGAAAGCGGGAAAATATGGGGGGCTAGCCCCTCCCATTCCATACGACCAAGCGCCCAGGAACCAAGGGCTAGCAACTAACCACTGAGTGGAATCCTGTGCAAACCGCCAAACCATCCACGTGGTCACATGCAAAAGTTTAGCAGGAAGTTAAGGCGAAATTGGCAGAATTTTTTGCGGTGGCGCCAAATTTGGCGGACGCCCAGATTTAGCGGAGCTAACTGGCCTCCACTAAAGTTAGCTGGAGTTATTTTAGGGGAAACTGGAAGTTATCATTAAATGGCCATAACTCGCAAGGAAAGGCAGATTTAGACGATTTTTTTTTTTTTTTGGGGTATTTTGGAAATTCTGAAGCCATTGGCATAGGTCTTTCAGCCATCAGAGGTCATTTGCACAGCTTTTGGAGCCGTGAAAGTTCTAGGTGCCACTAGGGCCCAGTATTGAGAGAACTGTTTCAGGTTGCACGTATCCATTAGAGGTGAACAAGCAGTCAATCCTGAATGATTCATGTGTTCTGAATCCGATTTTACAGTCTCTTTCACCTATAGAGACTTATGTTCAGCTGTAAATTCATTTTTAGCATTTAATTAAAACGAGGACTAACCCATTTTGGAGCCGTGGACCCAGCAGACGTAGCCCAGGAGGGGTGAACTGCTTCATCAACTTCTTTTGCATCTGTGGTTGATTTTTTTTGCAGAACAAATTTGTTTTGATGTGTTAAATAGTAAAAGGAAATAATTATGCTATGCTTGAATGGATCATGAACAACTGAAAATTTCATTTGTTTCTTTACTGCAAGACATGGGAATCTTTTAAACATGTTTACTACTGAATTGAATACCTTGCAAACCTTTTTTAAGTAGTTTCAAATTCAGATCAAGATAGTATCAAAGCTATGTTGTTGTTTCTTTGTATGAAAAGTAGTCAAATAAGGTATAGTAGAGCCTGAAACGAGCTAGGAAGCCTTCGAAATGCTCTTGTTATACAATTGCAAAGTAGATAAATCCTATTTCAGTCAATCTCTCGTGTAGTTGTCTTTTGATTTTTTTTGTGCAAATATATTCTAACTATCTTGCAAGTATTGATGCTTACCAGGTTGAAACTTAAAATAGGGGAAGGACAATTGACTAGAGAATGGGAGAATCCTTAGTTAAGGAGGAAGGCTAGAGAGCCATCACCTTCACCTTCAATTTCACCCTCAAGAGTCTCAGCAGAAGGTTCAAGAATGTCTGCACAGGAAGGAGAAATTCCTGCAGACACGGATCCAAGAGAAGAAGAAAGAGTCTTCAGAAAGGCTTTCTTGGAGCTCACTGAAATGGTGAGGATATTGTACCAAGAAAGAAATGAGAAATTGGCTAGAGAAGGGTCCAAACATCCACTTGAATGAGAGGGTTCTTTAGGAGGTAAGAAGGATGATGATCATTCCAAGAAAGGACATGGAGGTAATGGTGATCCACCACCCCCATCGTCACCTCCTTCCTCTTCATCCTTGTCTTCTTCTTCTGTGCATAAACATAGATCCTCTAGAAAAAGTCCTTTTTTGGAGCTTGATGTAAAATTTGGATTGCCTATGTTTAATGGTGAAGTGAAGGCAGAAAAGCTTGACAACTGGATTAGGCAGTTGGAAGTTTACTTGAGGATCCAGAATATGCATGATGATGCCACAAAGATTCAGTTGGCTTCTTTAGGAATGGATGGAGCAGCATTGGTCTGGTGGGAGGCCAAGACCAAAGAGGAGATCAAGAAATTTGGTAAGGTTATCTTAACATGGACTGACTTTCTCTTAGCCATTAAAAAAAAATTTATCCTCTTGCTGACAGGTAGAAAGCCATTATGAACTTGCAAAATTTCAGACAACTTAAGGGTCAGAATGTCCAAGACTACACCCAAGAATTCAGGAGAAGAGCTCTCTTGTTAAGGGTAGATTTACAGACCCAAGACACCTTGCTAAAATATATTGGTGGCTTGCATAGCTACCTTAGACACACCATCTTGATGTTTAACCCCACTAGTTTGGATGAGGTTTGTGTCCAAGCTACCCATTTAGAGTCAAGGGGAAAAATTACATTTGAAGAGGGTAGGAAAAAGCCCGCTAAGGGGAAAAACAAAGAGAAAACCTCCAAGGGAAAGGGCAAAAAGAATGCATCTATCACACAGGAGAGTGAGAAAGTGATTTATAAACACTGTTCTAAACTAGGCCATGAGGAGAAAAACTGTTGGAAATTACATCCTGAAAAGAAACCTTAGTTTAACAAATCCAAAGGGAAACAGAAAACTGTTGCTACTACATCTACTCCACAAGATTTAGCAGATGATTCAGGTGATGAAACCAAAATTACAGCCATGGGTTTGAAAAACTTGAAGGGAAAAGAAATGGAAATTCCAGGCAGCACTAGTACCTCAAACTATCATGTACAAGCTCCTAATGAGGAAGAAAGAATTGAACTGTTTCATGTGAGGGTGATTTCAAAACATACTAAGATTGACACACTTTTTGATAGTGGGTCGCAAGCAAAGATCATATCAGAAGACTTGGTCAAGCAGCTTAAACTTGAGACTGTTCCACATCAGAAGCCATATCCACTTGGATGGATTTGCAAGGATGCAAATTTACAAGTTACAAGAAAGTGCACATTGCGCTTTGCAATTACTACACATTTTATTGATACAGTTGAACTTGATGTGGTACCTTTTGATATAGCAGGAATTGTTTTGGGAAGTCCTTACTTGTTTGACAGGAAAGCTATCTTCCATCGCCATGAAAACAAATATCATGTTTTCAAATATGGCAAGGATTTCATTGTTAGAGCTCATCACAAGAAGAAAAATACAGCGATGGTGAATGCAGGACAGGTAAAAAGGTTGGTCAATTCAAGTAAGAATTTTGTTCTTCTAGTGATTAAGCACAAGGTTGATGTGAATTATGAGTCATTTGAAAATTGTGATCCAAAACTTAAATCAGATCTGTATGATGTAGTTGATGTATATCATGAGATGTTTCAGGAACCAACAGGTTTGCCTCCTAAGAGGGAGATTCAGCATGAAATCCATTTGCATCCAGATTGTCCTCTTCCAAATATAGGCATGTACCGCATGTCTATTATGGAGAATGCAGAAATAAAGAATAAAATCAAGGACTTGTTGGACAAGGGTTTCATAAGGCCAAGTACTTCACCATGTGGGTCACCGTTTGTACTGATTCCAAAGAAAAATGGCACTTGGCGTATGTGTGTTGATTTTGGGGCCTTGAACAAGATAACAGTAAAGAATTGTTACCCACTCCCAAGGATAGATGATTGCTAGACTAGTTGAAAGATGCTCGATATTTCACTAAGTTAGACTTGCACAGTGGATATCACCAAGTAAGAATTGAAGAAAGTGACATTTGGAATACAGCGTTTAAAACCAAGCAAGGACTCTTTGAATGGCCTGTGATGCCGTTTGGTTTGTGCAATGCACCTGCAAATTTCATGCGGGTAATGGATGATGTCTTGCGTCCTTTTCTTGATGATTTCATTATTGTCTACTTAGATGACATCTTAATCTTCAGCAAGTCTAGAGAAGATCATGTCATGCATGTTAGGAAAGTACTTGATATTTTGAAGAAGAATCAGTTATTTCTTAAAATGTCAAAGTGTGAATTTGGAAAGACTTCTTTGGTTTATTTGGGACACATAGTAGGAGGAGCTGCTTTGAGAATTGATCCTACTAAAATAGAGGCTATTGTGAATTGGTCTACTCCCAAATCCATAACAGAGGTAAGAAGTTTTTTGGCTGCAGCTCAATATTGGAGGAAGTTCATCTCTAACTTCTCTTCTATAGTAGCTCCTTTGCATGTAGTGACAAGTGTGAAGCATGCTTTCCAATGGGGAGGCAAGCAGCAAAAAGCTTTCGAATCTTTGAAAGAGAAGATTAGTTTAGCTCCGGTCCTTGCATTACCAGATTTGAGACAGCCATTTTAGATACAAACCGATGCTAGTGATTATGCCATGGGTGGAGTTCTTCTACAGCATGGTAAGCCTATTGCTTTTCATTCTGAAACTTTTAATGGTGCTGTTGTAAGTTATCATACCTATGATAAGGAGTTGTATGCATTGGTACAAAGCATCAAAAAGTGGAAACACTATTTGATGGGCAAAGAAACTGTTATACATACCGACCATCAACCCTTACAGTACTTGCAATCACAAAGCAAGTTACAACAGTCACGACACTTCAGATCGATGGGCTTCTTGCAACAGTTCCATTTGGTAATAAGGTACAAGAAAGGTACTCTGAATAAAGTTGTTGATATGCTTTCAAGTCCTATTATTGGTGTTGTTACTTTACTTAAGAATGATTCCATTGTACATGATAGTTACATAGAACAATATGCATCTGATGATGACTTTAAAGATGTGTATCCTAGCTTGAGTAAAGGGAATCATGTAGAGGAAAACGATTATCACATGCATAACAATTTGCTGTTTCATTTGGGAAAGTTGTGTATACCACGGGGGGAGAGAATAAATGTCATAAGAGAAGCTCATTCTTCTCTTATTGCTGGCCATTTTGGTGTAAGCAAAACAGTTGCACATCTACAGAGGTATTGCTATTAGCCTCGCATGGTAGATTCTGTTTCAAGGTTCATAAGAAGTTGTTCATTATGTGCTACCAGCAAGCCTAGTAATAGGAAGCTTGGCTTGTATACTCCTTTGTCGGTACCTTTTAGACCATGGGAGAGCATCTCTATGGATTTTGTAGGAGGTTTGCCAAAATCTAGAAAGCAACATGATTATTTATATGTAGTAGTTGATCGTTTCAGCAAAATGTGTATACTTATGCCTTGTAAGAAAACTATAACTGCTGAACAAACTGTTGAATTATTTTTTCATCATGTATGGATTCACTTTGGTTTGCCTACTTCCATTATTAGTGACAAGGATTCCAGATTTGTGGGGAATTTTTGGTCCAACCTATGGGAGATGATGGACACAAAGTTGAAGAAAAGTACTGCTTTCCATCTGCAAAAAGCTGGAAAAACTGAAGTTGTGAACAGAACCATTGTGCACCTCTTGAGAGGATATTGCAAGAAGCATCCAAAGCTTTGGGATGAACATTTGCATTATATACAACATGCTTACAACCATGCCAAGCACTCTTCCACAAACACCTCACCGTTTGAAGCTTGTTTTGGTTACTTGCCAAAATCGCCTCTTGATTTCATTCTTGAGAAAGATGTCGCCATTGAGGGACATAGTGATGTTGACAAAACTCATTCATTCATTGAAATAATTCAGCAAACACATCAGAAAATTCAAGAACAGCTTGAGAAAGGTCAAGGCAAGTGCAAGGAAAGACACGACAAGCTTAGAGTCGATCACAAGTTTCAAGAAGGGGATGAGGTATGGTTGTACATTAGTAAGGAAAGGATGCAAGGAGAAGGTAAAATGCTGAAGTGTATTCGTTATGGTCCATTCAAAATCCTCAAGAACGTTGGAAATAATGCTTTTCAATTAGATTTGCCTTCCTAAATGCAAATCTATTCTGTTGTTAATGTGGAGAACTTACGTTTGTATGAACCTCCTTTGATCGCTGATCATGAAAGCATTGTTCAGCTGCCATCTATAGAAGATTTCTTGCCAGAATATTTACATGAGCTGAAAGAAGATACAATCCTTGACAGAAGGACACGCACTTCAAGGAGGGGCAATGTAGATTATGTTCGGGTTAGTCTCAAAGGCAGCAAACCGAACAAGGCAAAGTGGATGGAGGTGGACAGAGTGAGGGCATTTTACCCTCACCTCTTTAATAGGTAGTTGAAGGCTTTTGGGGTCCAAAATCTTCCCAATGGGGAGGCGTGATCACGGGCTCATGTCCCAAGTGTCGAAAAATGCTCAAAAATGAAAGTGCTCAAAATTAGCTCAAACATAAACAGCCAGATAGAGCTTGTCCTCCTGATTCCAGTGCCATAAATGGTTTGAAAAATGGTCATTGTATGTGAACGTTATGTCAAAAACAAAATCGCCCAATGACCCTTAATTTTTGAATTTTCAAAAAAAATTAAAAAAGAATATTCCACGGAATATTCCATGGAATATTTTGTTCGGACGGGCCAATCAAAGGCCACCACGTGGCAAGCCTGGAGGCTGCCACGTGGCCCAGGATGACATCAGCTGACATAAGCAAGGTGGGTGCGTATGTAAAAAAAATTTGGTGGGTGGTGGATTGAACCCTCGACCTACCCACCACAACTCCAACGTATTACCAATACACCACCACCGTATGACTTGAAATTCAATGGAATGAGGTTATATTTAATGTTTGAATTATGGCGGGGGGGGAAAAATTTGTGGGGCCAACCCCTCCCATTCCATACGACCAAGCACTCAGGATCCAAGGGCTAGCAACTAACCACCGAGCGTGGAATCCTATGCAAACTGCCAAACCATCCACGTGGTCACATGCAGAAGTTTAGCCGCCGGTTAAGGCAAAATTGGTGGAATTTTTGGTGGTGGCGCCAAATTTGGCGGACGCCCTGATTTGGCGGAGCTAACTGGCCTCCACTAAAGTTAGCTGGAGTTCTTTCAGGGGAAAGTGGCAGTTATCATTAAATGGCCATAACTTTGGCTAGGAAAGGCAGTTTTGGATGATTTTTTTTTTTTTATTTTGGGTATTTTGGACGTTCTGAAGCCATTGGCATAGTTCTTTCAGCCATAAGAGTCCATTTGCATAGGTTTTGGAGCCGTGAAAGTTCTAGGAGCCACTAGGGCCCAGTATTGAGAGAACTGTTTCAGGTTGCATGTATCCATTGGAGGTGAACCAACAGTCAATCTTGAAGGATTCATGTGTTCTAAATCCGATTTTACAGTCTATTTCACCTGTAGAGACTTCTATTCAGCTGTAAATTCATTTTGAGCATTTAATTAAAACGAGGACTGGCCCATTTGGGAGCCTTGGACCCAGCAGACGTAGCCCAGGAGGGGTGAACTTCTTCATCAACTTCTTTTGCATCTGTGGTTAATTTATTTTGTAGAAAAAATTCGTTTTGATGTGTTAAACAATAAAAGGAAATAATTATTCTATGCTTGAATGGATCATGAACAACTGAAAATTTCATTTGTTTCTTTACTGCAAGACATGGGAATCTTTTAAACATGTTTACTATTGAATTAAATACCTTGCAAACCCTTTTCAGGTAGTTTCAAATTCAGATTAGGATGATAAGATGAGCTATGAGCTAACTGAGTACCAAGACAAGAAAATAATTCTGTCCAAAAATTTCCAGTGAAAATGGGATCTCTGTCACTTACAATAATCTTTGGGTTTCCATGTAGCTTTTTCATTGTTTCCATAAATGCACTAGAAACTGTACTGGCTTTAAATGGATGTGATAATGCACAAAAGTGTGCATACTTGGTAAGTTGTCAACTACCACCATGATGACACTCTTTCCCTCAGACTTGGGTAACCTGTGATAAAATCCATTGAAACCTCCTCCCAACATTGGCTTGGAATGGATAAAGGTTGTAATAGATCCGATGTCTTAATTGTTTCAACTTTATTTGTTGGCAAACCAAACATTCCGCCACAAACTTTTGAATATCTGATTTAAGGCCATCCCAAAAAAATTCCTTCTTAACCCTGTGGTAAGTTGTTAAAAATCCTGAGTGCCCTCCTAAGGGAGAAGTGTGCAATTCCATAAGAATCTTTTGTTTTAGCTGGGAATTCTTATAGAGGTATAAGCGATCTTTGTACCATAATGAATCATTTTTCAGCTAAATGTATCAGACGTGTTGGAATCTTGTTGTAACTTTTGAATAAGTGCCCACACTTCTTCATCATTCTTCCATTCCTCCCTTGCTTCGTTTATCCAATCTGGTTGGATAATAGAAATGGCGCACAACTCCTTTCTTGAGAGTGCATCTTCCACCACATTTTCTTCCCTTTTTTGTAGATGATTTCAAGGTCATAACCCAACATCTTTGTGACCCACTTTTGTTGCTCTTCAGAGGATAAACTTTGTTCTAAAAAGTATTTAAGGCTATCATGATCCGTTTTTAACTTGAAGTGTCTTCCCATTAAGTAGGGTCACCATTTCTTAAGTTCATGGAGTATTGCGAACATTTCCTTCTCATAAATAGCTTTGCTTAAAAACTTTCCCTTGATTGGACGACTTTCAAAAGCAATGGGTCTTTCATCTTGCATTAGAACAGCACCAATTCCATTTCCTGAAGAATCCATTCCACAATGAAGGTTTTCGTGAAGTTCGGTGTAGCTAAGACTGGTGCTTGGCACATTGTGTCTTTAAGATGTTCAAAGGCCTTTGTTGCTTTCGGTGTCCATGAAAATGCATCTTTCTTCAATAATGTTGTTAGAGGTGCTACTATTCTCCCATAATTCTTAAAAAACTTGCGATAATACCCTGTCAACCCGAGAAATCATCGCAAATGCTTTATGGATGTGGGGATTTATTCCTTAATGGCTTTATTTTGCTAGGGTCTACCTTAACTCCTTCATGAGATACAATATGACCCAGATATTCCACCTCTTGTACTCCAAAGAAACATTTGGATCTTTATGCATATAATTGTTTCTCCTCCAATAGTTGTAGCACCTTGTCAACATGTTCAACATGATCCTTCCAGGACTTGCTGTAAATTAGTATATCATAAAAAAATACTAACACAAATTTTCTAAGGAATGGTTTGAAAATTGAATTCATCAACCCTTGAAATGTTGAAGTGCATTGGTAAGGCCAAAAGGCATGACCAAAAATTCATAATGACCCTCATGAGTTCTAAATGTTGTTTTTGGAATGTCTTCAGTCTTCATTCTAATTTGATGATATACTGAACGAAGATCCAACTTGGTGAAGTAAATTGATCCATGCAATTCATCCAGTAATTCATCAATGACAGGAATGGGAAACTTATCTTTAATAGTGAGCTTGTTGAGCTCCCTATAATCCGGACACATGCACCATGAGCCATCCTTCTTGTGCACCAATATTACTGGAGCAGAGAAAGAACTTTGACTTGGTTGAATTATACCAGCCTCTAGCATTTTTGCAACCATACGTTCAATTTCACTCTTT
>APFE030118318.1:0-14255 GCA_000404065.3 Pinus taeda
GCTTTTAAGTAATGGGGCCAATGTGTGAGGGGGGTCATTTGGGAGAATTGATCTCAACCACACATCTTGAGATTTGGAGACTAAATCTCATCCATTGGATCTTAGGTTTAGGGATTCAATCTTTTCAAAGAGACAAAAGAAGAAAAAGGAGGCTCATTTTTCACTTCACACTTGAGAGAGCATGAGGAGAAGATGAGAGAAAACTTCAAGGAGAATTTGCAGCTAGAGGAGGGCTCAAACTCCTAGGCAAAGGAGGCAGCTATGGCAGCACAAAATCGAAGAGCAAGGCAACCAGAGGAGGCACACAATTTGAGGCAGAGATGCACAAATTTTGAGGCAGAGGGTTGCACATTTTTTGAGGAGACAGCAGCACAAATTTTTGAGGCAGCTGATCAGGGGAAGCACAGAAATCGAGGCACACTCCAGCACAAATTTCGAGGCACATTAGTCACCTTCAGGCATGGATTTCGAGGCATCTACAGCACAGAAATCAAAGCTGAGTTTGCACAGAAATCGAGGTAGATTTGGCACTGATTTCGAGGCAGAAATTTCTGGGCATGAAAAATTTGTGAAATCTGAAAATCATTAGTGGGCACAAATTTCTGGATTTGCATTTAATGCTTCAGCTGTGAAGGGAGATAAGTACTGTGATTTATTTATGTACTTAGACTAATTTTCTCAAGCAATAAAATCCTCCTTTGAAAACCAGTTTTCCCCAAGAGGCTTTGGGGGTTTTCTGGGGTTGCTTTGACCAGAAACAAGTATCTCTCACGCTTGAATGCTTGCCAAAAATTATATGTTAAGCTGATAAGAAAGTGAAAAATAGTATAAGTACTCTTTGAATGTTTACAATTAATGCATTCTGAAATTTATATCAGCATGCCAAAACATGTGGGTTGGGCCAAATAAACACATGCAAACTTGTAAACTTGGGTAAGGGTGCAGATCATTAATTTTCTACATCTAGTCTATACACAAATATTCGCAATCATGTTTGATGGATGTTGTGATTTACCTTATCAAAGCATATAATTATTTGGAGGGTAATCTGATGACCATGGATATGAGGATGTTGTGTGCTTATGAAATTTGTTGTTTGGTTATGATTATATTGCCCAATCCATATTTGTTGTTGCTGGCTTGTCCAACCTTCTCTGTGATCTTATTGTTATAGTTTAACAAATCTGGTAGCTGCAACATGTCTGTTTGTGGCACATGTAACCCTGTAATTGCATCAGTGGTGTAATGCTCATTGCTGATTACCTAAGAGACCTTTGGCATAGTGGTATTGATTTTCAGAGTGTTGGTCAATGTGTGCTTATGTAATTGTTGTACACAAAATTGACTCTATGTTGATGCATATAGATGTGATGCATGTTATATGGACTGGAATTACCTTATTTTCAGATGAAGAGAAGATATATACTTCCATGTTGAGGTTAATCTGGGTTCCATTAAGATAATACCAGACTCGTGATATTCTTGATCTCTAAAACCGCCGGAAAGTTAGAACTTGAACATTAGAAAAGGTAAATATAGAATAGTAAACAATCCTATGTGAAGGGAAAAGATTAGCAATTGGCATCGTGATCCCTCAACTGTTTTAAGGGTGCTAGCAACTACAGATTTTGGGTCTATTAACAATGTGGTAACCCACACATTCTAGCTGAACATCTGTTCATTGAGGCAAGTGCACATGAATAATAAATAAAAGTGGGTTGAATTGAACCACACAAATTGACTCACAATGGCAGTTGGTTATTGTTGGTTACTTGAGTTTGTCTTTAATGTGAGTAATATTGAAACTGATAATGAAAGATTGGAGAAAACCAGGTTGTAGCAGAAGATTGCTCTTGCAATTGCAATTCTTTATTTAAACTTTAAGTAATACCTGTTACGTGTTTCACTCAATTTATGTTGAAATTTTGCAGGCATTTTGAGAGGCTTTGAACGAGGATATTCTGCCGTTGCTTCTGATTTGGAGAGCAGAGCATGTGCTAAGGGAGATGCAAATTCCAGTGTGTGTAAGGTATTGGAATTACAGATACAAAACCTGCATAACCTCAATCACATTAGAGTATTCCAGTTTATCTTAGTTTCTTATTGGTTTGGGCTTCCTTACTGTTTCTAGTGCATTAAGGTGAAGTATGACAGTCACAAGTGACAAATTCTGCTGAATGTATTTAACCTTTTCTTAGTTCTGCTTACACTCAGTATTTCATCTATACTTTTGATGAATGCATGGCAAAGGGAATACACCATATTTATATAAGCATGTAGTTTTGAGGTTTTCTTTTCTCTTTCTTTAATTGTAGAATTGGATATTTTCTTAGTGCCATTGTATAATGCTTAATGCAGGAAGTCAGCGAGAAAACACATGTACGCACATTTTCTCAGAATTTATCAAGAAATGTACAGACTGCAGCATGTCCAGAAATGACTACATATTTTCCAAGCATTTCTGTTCTTAATCGGCCCCCAAGAAATGCTCACTGGCCTAAAATTGTAGGGGATAGATTATCAGCAGGATATATAGCTTCACACTCTCTAAACAGGTAAAGATTTATTTTGAGTACGTTGTCGTGTTGGGTAATTTAGACTTTGTAGGATTTAAATGTAGACAGAAAGCATATTAAATGCTTATTTTAATGGTGCATTTTTCAGATAGAAAATTATACCCCACAGGGGGTCATAAGTTTTAAGCTTTTAACATGGCCAAAACTAATTATTGAGTTTGTAGAAAAATATCTTTGTACTTCACTTTTGATATTCTTTTAGAATTAAGATTTTTGTGGTTTTTCTTAGTGTTTATATTCTTGTTTTTTTGTTAAATACTTTGATTGTTGGATTTGCATCCTTATTTCAGTTCATCCACTTATTTGAAGCGGGGTTTTGCGACTGATTCTGGTAAGGCTGATTTGCATTTTTAATTTTTAAATTTCTATTGTCAAGATTCATGTTTATTAGTAACATATTTATTGTCAATATTCTTGGGGTAATGTTGTGTGTGTGTGCGTGTGGATCAAAATGCTATCCATAAAAGTGCATAAGAAATAAGACCATACATCCTAAACTAGTTGGTAAAACGCACAGTAGAATCACAAGCATCCAAACACAGGGCAAACTTAAAAAGGGTTAGCTTGAATGTTGTTTTCCTCACATGAATGGTAACCAATGATTTGACTCGCTACAAACATACATTACTATCAGATTGGTTGTAATAGAATTATTCCTATCGGTCGTTTGTTCTTGAATTTAGTGATGCTAGTTGAATGCCTATCACTAATTTGTTGGTGTAACACTCTTGCATTAAATGATTTAAGACGTAGGCATCATACTCTCACTATTTCAACTGTCACTGAATGCCACATTGATATGTCACTCCTAACTTTTCATTTATTCTTGAAATGTAAAATTTTGATTTAATTGCAACCACTTTGATGAGTGCAATTGACTTAATGTGACACTGTTGATGGTCATTATATAACACACTGATGGTCTTTTGATGTTCATCCTTATGTACTTGCATAGTGATATTGCACGTATCTCCTTAGATACAAGCTACTATTGTTACCAAAATACTCTTAATTCTATATGCAATGGTTAATAAGAACTTGTCGTGTAGCTTTCTCAATTAAAGCCTCCACAACCTAGTTAGTTGCCATCATCATCTCTTAACATCATATATCAGTCAAATCTCCAGCTTGCTTAGGAATTGTATAAATGGGATCCAAAGGGATCAACATCACAACTGTTGAGAAATCTAGGGCAGCTAGATGAGGGCGATTTTTCTTACTTTGATAACTGTTTGTGATGTTATTTTACTTCAACTTGATGTACTTATTAATTTGCTTCTTCTTATCTTGATTATTATGGTGTTCTTATCATCAAACAACTGCCAAAACATGAAGATCAATAGAACAAATGGACACAAGATGTAGGCTGCTAGCCAGGGCCAAAACCTCTTCTAGAGAGGAAAACCCACACAAAATTCTTCTCTTCTTATAGAATCTTCAAATGATGAATTTCAAGACCTTTAGACCCTAGACCAAAATCCCTCCAAGACCAAGTCAACCTCCTTTTAGATGAGCTTCTCTTTCACAAAGTCAACCCAAGTCAAACTGATTCAAAACTGCTGCAATTTCATCTATGATTTCAAGTTCGGACCTGCAACTTCTGACTGCAGATTTCAACCTTCCTGCAGAAACCCTAATTCACACGTGTGGCAAAAACGTCTCTTTTCTTTGCTCGTCTTGCTTTCTTCTAGGTAATGATGTTAAAATTGATCCAAATTTCGGCTTCTTTTAGTAGATCTGCAATTCGAGCCAAGGGCAGAAGGAGGTTGCTCGAAGGGCTTAAGGAGCCCGGTTAAGGCCAACCGAGGTGAAGATTGTGGAAGTCGCAGGTCTGTTGGTACCTCTGCTAGAAGACCTATGCTTGACAAAGGTTTAGTAGCCATAATTAGAGTAGGCTACAACAAAACAAGTGCCGAGGTGCATAGGTCGAAGCCTACAACTGGATAATAGAGGCCTAGAAGAGGCCAGATATGTTGGGCAAAGATTTGGAAGGAGGCTATGTGCTATTGGGAGGTTGACTGAGTTGTACATCAAGGGCTGAACAATGGCTGTATGGATCAGTGGGCTAAAGGATCAGTCTACTTTTAAGCTACAACAAGTTGACAAGGTAGTCATAGGCCTAAGGGAGCTGGCCAAGGCCACGGAGAAGTTGAGTAGAAGTCTAAAGGAGCCGATTGTGGACAAATAAGTCTATAGTAGAAGAAGGAAGTGGGCTACCCCAAGGTACAACAAGAATTGTGTGAGAACTGAAGGCTATTGGATCAGGGTTCAAGCGAGTGAGTGGAGTCTTCTAAGCCATGCAAGGAAAGTCATAGACCATGTGAGGACAATTGTGGTGGTGCAAGGAAAGTCGTAGCCCATGCAAGGATAGTCATGGTGTACGCAATGGAAGTCATGGTACATTCGAGGATTGTCATGCACCATGCAGGGAAAGTTGTGATCATTGAAAAAAGAAGACGTGGCATATGTGAGGATAGTCATGGCCATGTAAGGACAAGTCACAGAGCTAGAGATTTCTACAAGGATGGTATCTTTGAAGACCCAGGTCTTCCAGAAGGACATGGTTGCAGATAAGATTAGAAGGCAGGGCCACTTCCAGGTAGTGGTGGAAATACCTTGCTCACTAAGAGGGAGTGTTGAAATTTGGGTAGCTTGAAAGGTATTTATGACTCGAGAAAACCCACAAAAAGAAAGTTTGTTGGGAAAAGTTGGTGGTTATACTTATGTGGATCCCTTATTGCTCTCAATTTGGTAGCATGGTTCCTGAAATCCACGACTATTCCAATTTGTTGATTTGCAAACCAATTGATGGCTTGTTTCAACAATGTCTTGATTCTTTATTTTGAAATCCTTCTTTCTATTGGTCAAACGACGCTTTTGCACATGATGATGACTAGCCTAGCAACAAAATCTCTCTTATTCAATGGATATAGAGATGATGGATTCAATTTTATTTTTTGTCTAATTGTGCGTGATTGTAAAGGTTCTAATCTCTATTAGCAATAAATTTCTTTCTATTCAATGGTTACAACGATGTTGGCTTTGATTTTATCTACTGCAAATTTTTCTACACTTGTGAATTCCTAGGGTTTTCATGTTTTGATTGCATACCACTTACTTAATGTTTTGACTCACTTAAGAATGAATTACCCTTCTCATATTTTTTCCGATTTGTGTATTATCATAATCTCTTGGTGGCTTCATAGATCATAGCACTCCCTTCCTTCACGTACTTCTTCTCAACCTTGCTCTAATACCTTGTTGTTGTTACCCACACAATCATGGATAGCAATACACATAATAATGAGAAAGAGTGGAATCTTTCATATCATTAGATGATTCAATATCTCATTATATAGTAGGAGAATAGGATTACATTATGTAACTCTCAAATGCCCAACTAATAACCACTACATTAATTACTATACTGAATGGTTCATTATTTCATCACTTTATTAGTGAGAATACATGATCATGGATAGGAATAGACATAATAATGAGAAAGTGGAATCATTCATGTTATTAGGTGAAGTAGTGTTTCATTATATAGTAGGAGAAGAGTACATTATGTAAATCTCAATTGCCCAACTAATAACCAGTACATTAATTACTATATTGAATGGTTCATTATTACATCACTTTATTAGCGAGAATTTATTATGTCTAAGTTCTAAATATGATTTGTTATATCCAACACAAAGATGACGCTTCCTTCTAGTGATAGATTGGTCATGAAAGGATTCATGACAGTAGTAAAGAAGATTTATTAACCAGATCTAGAGATAGCATCCCATGTGAACTCAATTGGCACACTTAAGGCTTATGCGATAGGTGTTGTTAAAAATATCCAATAGACTGGTGGCAAATTCATGCATACATGCCCAAGAGCTAACCCATTTGATATATGGGTACATTTGTTGAGAAATCAAGTGTAGTGCAGTTTAATGCTTGATTCTTCTTCTTGATAATTACTTGTGAATATTAGATGTTTTCTTCATCAAGCAATTATACAAATGTTCAAATCATAAAGATCACAATGAGACAAAGGACACCAAATATTAGGCTGCTAGCCAGGGCAAAACCCAACAATTCTTCTCTTATAGAATTAGATCAAAATGAGAAATATCCAAGACCAAGACTAAACTGCCACCAAGATACCAAGTCCAATCCTTCTCCATGTCACCTCCAAGAGTCAAAGTCAACGCTGGTAAAATCTGCTCCAATCTGGTCAAACACCAATAATTTCAGTCCTGTAATTACTTTAGAAGGTTAGGCCTCTTCCACAGAAAGTCAATCCACACGTGCGAGCTGTAGTAGGTCAAAAATTTTGGTCAACAATGGAATATTCTTTTATGCTTTGACTTCTCTTCTCTCTCTCTTGACTTGGCCTTTTCTTCCTTCCTTGCTAGGTTCAGATGTACTTCACTAATTGTTAACGAATGATATGTCAAGTAAGTGGAACTTGTCCTTTATATATAGCTGTCCAGGAGGGTCGAATAGGTGTCTTTTGGAGGACTGGGCCAACTTTGTTATCTTGTCGACTAATGACTCAACATAAAATTCAAATTCCTTTTTCTTACAAATGTCCAAATGGGGCATGACTCAAATACATATTCTTTTGACTCATAATAAATTCTTTTCGACTCTCTAAGCATGAAGAACATGCTTTGACAAAAAATATAATAAATGTAGTAAATTCAATAAATGATAAATTTATATTATGAAGACCAAACCTAGTTAGAACTTCAAAAACATTCACTCGTACCTAGTTTCTCAACATGTGGGAGGTATTAGAGTATTTATAGTTTTACTCACTTAGTGTAGAGAAACGAATTAGGATATGAAATGGATGAAGACTTGTTTTATATTCATAGTACGCCTCATTTTCTGACTTGTAAAGACTAAAGGGTATAGTGAACTTTGTTCTAAGAAATATGATCAATTCACGAATAATGTTGTGTATGTGGACAATGAGATTCAGGTAGATGGTTTTATGGAGTTCCTTATAGTTACAAACCTAGTAGTTGAGTTCCCAGATTGCTTGGGTCTTAAAATAAAGTGGAAGAAATATCTTTTTAGATGCACAATTGACTTGTCAAATCAGTTGCCAATGGTTGCATACAGGTGCACCGTGCAACTATTTCCCATCTAACAAGAATTGCTTCCTTGTTAAACCCAATAACGATTACTTGACAACCAATTATTTGCTAGTGTTTGGTGGGTGTGCTGTCAGTGACAACAGGTGCTATTTTGGCGACCAAGAAGTGATACTGAGATGTCGAGCAGTCACTTTGAGATTACCATTGACTCCCTTGGGACAATTGACAACATTATTTTGTACTCACTGAGTAGTCACTTGCGCCTTTGCGCCTTGTTGTCTTGTTGTATGTGTTCCAGTGTTTTAAAAAACGGCCGGCTCGGAACCGACTCGGCTGAGTTGGTCCGAGCCAACCTTGGATTTTGTGACCCGACCATTGAACTGGTTTGGCCGGCCGGGTCCTTATCAACCTGGCCGGGTTACGTACAGTGGTCAATGAACCCAAAAAAAGCCGGGTTATGTATAGTGGTCACTGAACCCAAAAAAAGGCTTTTTTTTTTTTAGTTTTTTTGATTTTTGGGGACTCCCTGGGCTTCCCTGTCTGACTCATGGGTTTTCCTATCTGACTTTGATCCCTAGTATTGATATGCTATTCATGGTAATGTTTAACATTCTCCTTAATCTTCATTTTCATCATTTTACTTAAATTTTTAACATTTGCATGAAATGACTCAGGATGTTTGAGAGTGGTTCCGGCCTCATTGGATTTCATATGGAGAAAGTAGAATTTGGATTTCATTCAAAATCTAGCAGACTTATCAGTTTTTCAGGATTTCAGGATTGGGGGATTGCAATGTTTTCATTGAATTTTGTCATGTATTAGGGTATGGAACTCGTATTTAATCAAGCGCACCAATCCCTCTATGTACCTTGATGTTAGTGACATTGGTTGTTGAACTCCTTCGGGATTCGCTCCCAAACCGGGAGCTTCTGAAAATGTCGCTCCCGCTCCCGTTTTCACTCTCACTCCCCGCTTTCGCTCCCGCTCCCAAGTAACACTGAGCTAGATGATGTTGGCAACTCTAGCAGTAGCCAGTAGTACTGGTCACAGACTTTTGTTGTAGAGGCCATTTCTAGCCTCCTTGGTTATGTGTTGTTGTTTTGATCTCTATATCATCATCGTGTATGTCTTGGATAGTGCACTGGGTGCCATTTTGATATAATGGATATATTCATGAGCCTACTTTGATCATATGTTGTCTTCTATCTATATTCTAATGAAAATCTTTAAAATTATGTGTTTTTATAAAAAATAAATATTTAATGTATTTTTTACAACAACTGAGTCATTGAAATTGAGCCGGCCAAGTCGATACCGAGTCGGAGTCGGAGTCGGAGTGGACCCTTGGCCGAGTCGGAGTCGGAGTGGACCCTTGGCCGAGTCGGAGCTTTAAAACATTGATGTGTTCTCATGGCATATGAATGTATGAACTTGCATACAGTAGTTTTATCTGTGGTTGATTTGTTTGAATGATGTAATTGAAAATGGTAACTAAATATTTATCTTATCTTTTAAGGACTTGATCTGGTCTGCAGTTTATCACTTAGCTATAAGTGCCTGAACTGTCTTCATAGCTGTACACATAATTCTTGCTGTTAGTGTCGATGACTTTCTACATATATGGTGCAATATTACTTTATTCTCTATCTTAGCAAGCAAAATAGCAGTGATGTTAAGAGTTATGGGTAATATTCTAAGAAAATGGGCTATGTAATGATTCTTGCAGGGCTTCCTTCGCATCAGATTATTGGAATGCCTTCACTTTCTCCAACAATGTCAGAGGTGGATTTTGATGCCACATCTGGCAATCCTTTGCTGACAGTAGACTTTGTTGTTGTTTGCAATTTATTATAGATCACAAAGATGTTTATGCATCTTTCAATAGTTACCAAATTCCTACCTTTTTCCTTTCTACATTCTCCAATTATGAATTGAACATTTGAAATTTCTGATCATTGGCATTTAGGATATTGATTAATTGCATTTTGCAGGGTAATGTTGCAAAGTGGAAAAAGAAAGAGGGTGATAAAGTTTCAGCTGGGGATGTACTTTGTGAAATTGAGACTGTAGGCATTCTTTACTAAATTTTTTATGTTTTTTCTTCTTTTAAAGAAATGCTAAAGGTCAAGTAAATTCTCTTCCTTGTTTATTTTGTAATGTTTCCGAAGGATGCTGACTGCTAAGAAGTGATTTTAGGATAAAGCAGTTGTTGACATGGAAAGTATGGAGGATGGCTATTTGGCAAAAATTATCCATGGTGACGGAGCAAAGGAAATTAAAATTGGGGAGGTATACTTATGATCATTATGTATTCTTCTTCTCAATATACAATTTCCTTGCAATTGTCATATTTAATTCTTTTCTTGGCTTTAGAGTTGGCAAAGAAGTTCTAGTTGTTACATCAATATGTGAATTTGCTGGTCTAGTCATCTGAATATTCAGTTTGTATCTGATGAACTAGTAGAGTTTATTCAAAGTCTGGAAGGTTATATTGTAGTGTTTTTGAATCAGGTTATCGCAATTATGGTGGAAGATGAGGATGACATTGCAAAGTTCAAGGATTACACACCCTCAGGGCAGGGTGCTGCTAATGATAAAGCCTCTTCAAAGGAAACTACTCCTCCACCACCTCCACCGAAAGAAGACACTCCAAGCCCTGTCGCAACTCCTAAAACAGAGAAGAGTGCTGCATCTCCTCAATCAGAAGATCGCATTTTTGCTAGCCCTATTGCAAGAAAGATGGCAGAAGATCATAAGGTCAGTTTCTTACTTGTCCTAGCAATTCTGCTAGTGATTGCACTACTCTCATAGATAAGCGCTTGAAATTTCAATATTAGCTTTATCATTTTATGGCCCTCTGAAGTATTTTGTTTGCTTCGTGGTGGACCCACACTGTTTGTTCCCTCTTTCCAGGTTCCAATTTCAAGCATAAAAGGTACTGGCCCCAATGGACGCATTGTGAAGGCTGATATAGAGGATTATTTAGGTGAGTATTCAAATTTTTGTTATTATTATTATTTCTATTAATATTTAAGTTTTTTAATATGTTGCTCCCTGCTAAGGACAGGCACTTGACAATAGCTATCACAGCATTCAGTTAAATTGATATCATTTCTCTGTTTTTATAATTTTCTATTCAGTCTAATAACTCTCATCAGCATATTCATTTGATCTTTTCTTTTTTACACTGTTATTAGCAAAAAGCAAAATATGGTAGTTGTAATATACAACAATTTACAATCATTTCCTATCATTGGTAGTTCTTCCAAGCGTGTTTAAATTTTAAAATCACCAAGTTCAGCAAGCCTAATCGTGGTTTTCTGTTATATAAAATTAAATAATTTGTAGTTAGTAAGTACTTAAAGGGCATAAATAATTTGTAGTTAGTAAGTACTTAAAGGCCATTCACCAAGGGGCACCCAGGCTGTATTTAAGTCAGGGCCTCCCACAGTGTAATCATCATTCAAGTTATTAATAAAATATATAAATTTTCTGTCTAATGCTAAAAGTTTATCCGCTCCATTTGGTATCGGAGCCTACGACCCTTGACCTGCAAACCCTCTTTGTTCTGCTGCCTTCAACCTGCAATCCGTTCTGCTGCCCCCGACTGTTGTTCCTCACCGTCAAATTAATTTCGTTCGCTGTTTTTTTATTCCTTTGTTTTCAAGCCCTCATCTGTCTGCATTCCTGCATTTCTGCCGTTGCTTCCCAAGTCAGCTGTTGTTCTCAACACCTACATCTGCCCAACCGCTCCGCTATTTCGGTTGTCCCTGCGTCCACGACCACCGCATCACTCATCTGCCCAACTGTTTCGCTCTTCCGTCTGCCCCTGTGTCCACAACCACTGCATCGCTAATCACCCATCCACGCCATTCACCAGCGGTCCGAAACCTCCGACCCTGTCGTTTTCCTCTCCCCGCAACGCCTGTAGACACCGCTATCATCTGTCCCGATTTGCCCATATAGGCTTCGCTATCAAATCCAAATCTAAAAGGCCACGCGTCAATCAATTTTTATTTTTGGGTACAAAGTTATATGCATAAATGTTATAACATAAGTAACTTGTTTAATAAGTTATATAATTATAACTCTATATCTTTTTTTTTTTTTTGTGTAAGTAAGCATTTGTATTATAAAAACAAAGAATATTGTACAAAAGGGCTGCTCGGGCAGACTAAAGCCCGAAGCACTGCAGAGAGTATGACAACTTGACAAAAGGACCTCCTACAGAACACCAAAGAAAATGGGCGGCCGGCAAGGATAGACTATCCACATCGGCCTAGAGGAGTAGACAGGAAGAGCGAAGTGCTTAACAAGAAGCAACCAGACGAGCCAAGAGACAAGAGCCTGGCCAGGGAAACTACCCAACATGGGTAGAATCCACTATACGGCCCTTTTTACCTTTCTTCTTACCAACTTTGACCCATCCAAGATGATCCAGCTGGGATGGGAAGACTTGCAAACTGAGCTGGGCGGACGGGGAGATCTCCTTGTCTGAGTCCGAAGGAGAGGTCTCATGAGAACGTTTCTGCGAGAGCGGTGGGGCCGAAGACTCCTCAGGTCCTGTTGGGGGCGGGTCCTGTGCAGGCGAATCAACCATCCCGACCTCATTCACTTCCTCATCCTCTTCATCTGAACTGGAGCTAAAATCATCCATGGGGGGTGGATCACACGGCTTCCAGCTCTTGGATTTCGGTTTAGGGACGACCTTCTTCTTTTGAGCTGGGATCGCTGAACACGATCTATGAAGGTGCCCTGTGAGATGACAATTTCTGTAGCGGAACGCTGTATTCTCGTAATCCAGGGTCTGCGTCCAGTGGAAGTCTCCATATTTGAGAATGATCTGATCTGGAAGTCCTTTACTCATGTCTATTTCTGTGCAGATTCTGGCGAAGGTGTAAATGCCTTTTTCCCCTCTAGAAGTATCCGTGGCTAGAAAGTGGCCTAGAGAATTGCCTATTCCTTCAAACACTGCAAAGTGCCATAATGGAGTCGGGAGATTTGGAAGTCTGACCCAGATGGGGAGTTTGGTGATGACAGCTATGGATGGATCGAAGTCTGGGAACCAAGGGGTTAAGAATAACCCCGCTGAGTCCCAAAACCAGGGACCTTCAGTTAGTGCTTTTTGATAATCCTCTCCGTCAACAAAAACTATAATGAAGAAGCCTTTTGAGCAGAGAAGAACCTTGCAGTTGTTGGTCCAGTTCGAGTGAATCCATTTGTAGAGGTCGGCTGTGCATGGCCAAAGCCCATTGAACCTGCAGATAATGCCTAATTCTTCAAACACCTGGAATTGCCTATCCATCATGGGGTGTATTATTTCGATGGAGGGGGTTTCCTCCAGCTTGTCCACCAAAAAAGGTTTTGGTGCCTAGGCTGGTGGAGCCGTACTCTTGGATTTCTAAGCATGGACAACATCTTTGTAGGAAGGCGCTGCCGCTGAAGAAGACTGTCCAACAGCTCCCCCTCTTAAACGAAGGGAGGGAATGATAGAGGCATTTCTTTGAATGTCATAAAAAGAAAGGGGCAGGTGATCCTCAAGCTGTTTACCTTTGCAGAGGAGCCTTTGAGAGGCAGAGGGAATCCCCAACCTAAAAGCCAGCATTTGCTTGAGGTCCTGCACTTGATCCGAAGAGCTCACCCATTGAAGCAGAGTCTTGCCCGAGAGGAGCCCAATGAGGATCTAGAACGAAGCAGAGTGCCCCGGATTTTTCTTTCCTCTGCAAATTTGAGACGCGAGGACTTTGGTGCCCACCCAGATTGCTGGGGCCACATCCTGTGTCTTTTTCTCAGATCCCTGCGTAGGGAAGCACTCAGCTTTAATCACTGGAAATGGCTTAAAAGAGGACGAGGCCTCTCTGGAACTTACTGCTCCAAAATCTGCTCGTCCGAGCAGGGGCTGGACGAAGGTTGGACTCTGCGTCTCGCAGCAGTCTTCCAGAGCCTGTCCTGAAAATATAATCTGAGTGTTGTATGAAATCTGTTCCTTCCGAGAGCCTAACTCTCGGTGCGAAAATTTCTACAAACACTTGCCACGCAACCTCCTTGCTTTGCCATTTAGCAAACGTTTCGAATACAAGGACGCCGAGGGTAAACACCATACTAAAAAACGAGGCCTGAAGCGGAGGGCGCCCTTGCGACCTTACAGTCCATAGATCGATTCCATAAGTACCCAAGAAAAGGGCCCTGCGGGGATCTTTGGAGATCTCTGCACTCGAGAAGCAGAACTGGAGGAGAGTGCTCCTGCCGAAGTCTGCCCGCCTGCCTGAAAACAACTTCACCACCACATGATAGCGCAGCTCCCGAATGCGGTAATCCCTTTTGCTGTAGGGTTGAGAGAACACCCCACACGGATAGGTTTCCTCAAGAAAGTGGGCGTTAAACTCCAGCACCCACCGCGTCTGGCTGAGGAACTCCGTTTTCTCGTTGTCTTCGGCATGAACGCGCCACCAGATGCAGCCTAGCTCAGGCCCCCTTCTAAACCGCACCGGGATGCTCTTCCTTACGAGGAATACAAGGCTGGGAGACAGGGAATCCTGGATGGGGAACGCCATGGCAAGAAGCAGTTCGCCGCAGAGCT
>APFE030118319.1:0-2500 GCA_000404065.3 Pinus taeda
GGGGTGTACAAACTTCCTGGGGTATACATCCAGTTGAAACAAAGACCTCTAAATAATCATGCTCCACACCCAACAAGAGCAGTCTTGATGTAGGGAGGAAGGAATGTATGTTACCACCATGAAGTATTTCATGGGACAATTACCAACCACCTTACTAGTACCAATTGTTAAGAAATGGAAACATTGTCTGATGGAAAAGGAGACAGTAATCCACATTAAACACTAGCCACTACAATGCCTACAAGCCCAGAGTAATCAAGTACAATTTCATTTAGTGATCATGTACAAGAAGGGAAGCACAAAAAAGTTGGTTAATATGCTTTCAAGACCACCCACATTAAAGATCAAAACTTTGGGAAATCTTATGCACATGGAGCCTTTCACCAATGATGGATATAAAGAGGCGTGCATAGAGTATAGTACTTGAAGGAGGTGTTTTACTAGTTGCAAATCTAGATCTATGTGCAAGATGGTGACAGAGCAGTTGACTAGCATCTCTAGAATGGGTTACACTATTTGTTAGATAAGTTATGTGTTCCTAAAGGTGAGTGACCACAACTAATCAAAGTGTCACACATTTCCAAGGTTGGAGGGAATTTTGGTGTAGGGAAGACAGTGGCCAACTTTTAAAGGTATGTGTATCAGCTAGAGATGCAAGAAAAGGTAATTAATTTCATAAGAGAATGCATGTTCTATTGTACCAGAAAGCCTAGCAATAGGAAACAAGTTCTATACCACTCCTTACATGTTCCCACTCATCTTTAGGAAAGCATTTCCATGGACTTTGTGAAAGGCTTGCCAATAACCATTAGGGGAATTTTGAGGTCTAAAGTGGGCCTCCTAAGGAAAATAGACAACCAAAATGAAATTTATAAGAACCAATAGGATTCAAGATGATGATGTCAACCATGGGGGACGATTCACCATTTTTGAAGTAAAAAAGTAAAAAGATTAAAAAATAATAAAACTATTTTTTCAACTCGTATTTTCAACTTATCTCCCTAAGTTTTTACTCAAATTTTAAGTGGGATTACTCATTAGATGCAAAATTTAATTCCTCATCCAAAGAGTACCCATGTTGCATACTTTTGATGGGCCCTTGTTGGAAATATTGAGAGGGGGATGAATCATTATTTCTTATTATTTTTCACAAATTCTTAAAAACAATTCAAAGCATCATTATTAAACCATAAAACATATCACATGAAGAAAAGTACACAAGGGATTTATCTTTAACAAGTGTTGTATTATGTAGTGTACAATGTACATACAATACTTTACCAGGAGGACCTGGAAGAAAGTGAAATACTCCCAAGAGTTTCCAACAATCTAGAAGGATGCAAAATGCTCCCTGAAGGTTGGGCTCCCGTACTAGGGATAATGACCCAAGTACAATCACTACTACCGCAACTCACTACTACAACCACTGCCGCCTTTGTTACTCACTGCTGCCCACTCATGCTATTGATGCACACGTACTGTTGTTGCCACTACT
Source organism: Pinus taeda (assembly GCA_000404065.3). Lineage (NCBI taxonomy): Eukaryota > Viridiplantae > Streptophyta > Pinopsida > Pinales > Pinaceae > Pinus > Pinus taeda. Next base: position 1,496 of record APFE030118319.1, read on the forward strand.
CCTCACTGATGTTGTTGCTGCAAATATATTATTGTTGCCACTGCTACTCACTATTGTTGGACATATACTATTGTTTCCACTGCTACTTCAAACGTTCCTTCATTGTTGTTGTTAACTCTTTCTATTATTCTATTATTGCTCCAACTTACTACCTCTGTCCACTCCTACTGATGTTGCTACTTCACTTCACTACCTACTTGCACTTTACTACTCACCTCTGCTTAATTCCTGCACAATCTAACTAAGTAACCGATAACCAACCTGACTTTTGCACAACTATATACAAAATTCTCTTCTTCAAGTTATATTGTCCAAAGTCATTGTTTCACTAGTTGTCAAACCCTACAATATCACTTCCACTCAGATTGGAACTATCAACCAACAAGGGTTGTTGTACTAGAATTATTGTCAAGCCTCTACGAACTTCAGTCAAGTTCACTGGTTCATGCACTGTCAGTCATCAAAAGGTCACTGCAATGTTAAGGTTATTTACTGTCACCAATCACTACCTTATGCTCAGATCATCATGAATCTGCACATAATTAAGCTAGCAGCCTTTCTCAACCATTCGAACGTCTATACCAACAATGATATATAGAATGGTTTCTCAATCTTCTAAAATCCAAGACTCTGAATTCATTATTGTTCTTGTCATGTGGTCATATAGAAATCAAAGAGAATGTGACATTCTTCCTCCTGCAAGCATTTTTCACAGTGTGCTTTACTAACACAGGGATTAGTTTATGCCAAGGCCTTCAAACTCATGATGTTCTTCTATAGTATGAGTTTTGGACTAGTAATGTGTAAACAATGTTTTATATGCAACTTAATCCAAATATGTCTGTTTAAACCATTTTTCCCCAACATCTGGGATCCCAGTAGCAATTGACATGATAGCAGAAGATATGGTAAAAGTGACACCGGCAAGGGTTACTTGGTTGTCATGGAGGTTGATGATGAACTGTCTGGTCAAATTAGAATGATGTTTTGTCCTTTCCACCTCAC
>APFE030118319.1:7500-16871 GCA_000404065.3 Pinus taeda
TAGAGGTGCATATGTTGAGATGAGGAGTATGTTGGAAATAATCCAAGTAGTCCTTGAAGAGAGATGGTGAGCTCTTTTGTACGTTATCAAAAAAGAGTTATTAGTAGATGGCACATTGAATATAATACTCATTTTCATTCTTTAATCTACACTTTGAACCCAATGTCCTATGATAGGATAAAATTCAAGGTTAAAAGGTAAATTACAAACAAAGATGAGGTCGACATTGGATCCAAAACTCAATTTTCCAATATTTACCTTATTTGATGTTTTGAGCTAAATTACTATTGTGTTGCATTTGCACCAAGAATAGTGAATTTAGAAATGCAAGTTGACTTGTTGATAAGTCATCCTCATAGCCTTTTGCATGGTGTTCATGGTGTGGCTCTAAGACTTTGCAAATGCAAAAATTTGTAACTTGAGTTCTTTCAAACTTAAACTTTGTAACTTGAGTTCTTTCAAACTTTGTCAACACCTCAGTAGCAAAAATAATTTGGAGCACTTATGGGTTCATCTATTTTGAAAATAAACACAAGGATGCACTAGCAAAGATGGAAGATTTTGTTTAAACTCACAAATAGTTTTGTGCCTCTCAATCAAAGGAATATTATAAGATAAGCCTTCAAATTTATGGGATATGAATCCCAAAGATGGGGACATGATTACCCTCAAATCCTAAAAGGTTGATCTCCCATAACTCCTCTTCTAGTGATCTGTCTCCACATGGGATGGGACAAGATTCCTTGTATTAGTTGAAGTTGTGTTGTTGCTCATTGGGTTCCTCCTCTAGTGATCATTTTCCATGGGAGGATGATACAAGTCCCTTGGTCCAATTGTGGGGTTGTCTACTTTTTTTTATGATCATAATGGTTCTAGTAGTTCCTTTGGCCAAGGCTCTCACAACATTTCCTATGATAAGTTGGAATCAAACTAGATGATGATCCATTTTACGATGTGAAGGGTGGAGAATATGATGATGAGTTACTAGAGCTTGGAACTTTCTAGATAAGGTCATATTATAATATGCATTTATGAAACATCAAATTTTGAAATACTATTATGTATTGAAATTTGATGGATGAAATATTTCATTTTATTGTAAATGTGAGTGTTTACAACTGGTGCTTATATTAGCCATTTAGATTTATATTATATCATATTTTTATCATTGTATTAGCCATTTAGATTTTCTAAATGTATATTTTGATTCAATTGTCCTAAAAATATCTTGAATTTTAAAATTTTTGTAAATAAATAATTTATAATTTCGTATCGAAATCAAATTCACCTTTATTTTATTTTTAAGATCTAGAGGAATCATGGGCAAAACCCAGTTTCAAATCCAACTAGTTGTCACTATAACCCCCGTATTGAGAAATCTAGGGGCAGCAAGCATTGGTGATTTCTCTTTGATAACTTCTTGTGATGTATTTTCACTTTACTTGATTAACTTCTTCTTTCCTTTACTATTATTAGATTTATGTATCATCAAAAACTACCAAATCATAAAGAACAATCAGAGACAACATGGCACAAGATGTAGGATGTAGGCAATGTAGGCAATCAGTGAGGGTCAAAACCACTCCAACTGAGAGGAAAACCCACCAGAATTCTTCTCTTCTTATAGAACTTCAACTGACACATTCCAAGACCTTTAACACTTGACCAAGACCCTCCAAGACCAAGTCAACCTTCCTTCTTGATGAGCTTTCCTTACACAGCTTCCAGCAACAAAATTCAACCTTACAGTAACTTCGACCCCAGCGACAATTTCTGCAACTTCGACCTAGCAGCTTTAGAAACTTTGACCTTGCAGCGTCACAGTGTCGACCTTAATGCAGCTTCGACCTAGTAGCTTCACAGTTTCGACCTTGCAGCTTCATGGATTTGGTGCAACGTCAGAATTTTGTCTTGCCCAGTAAATGTAGAAACCCGAACAAAAGAGAGAGAGAGAGAGGCCCAAAACATCGATCTCATTTGTCGTCTTCATTGTCCTTTTCCAACTCCTACCTTGAGGAGATCGAACTTGCTTGAGTGTCTAAATGAGGTCGTGTTCCTTCTTATTTATAGACTCTTGAGGAGTAAGAATTGTTATCTTTAAGCCGACTTGTCCTTTCATGTAGGCCAACTTGATCTTTGCACCATGACGAGGTCTTGGAGGGCCTTTTGAATTTCTTTTGACTGAAATAAATTTTCTTTACAATATGTACCATGCCCAAAAAGGTCTTTCATACATGACAATGACTCAATTGACTTTGCACCATGACGAAGTCTTGGAGGGTCTTTTGACTGAAATAAATTTTCTTTACAATATGTAACATACCCAGAAGGGTCTTTCATACATGAAAATGACACAATAGACTTATAGACTCAATGACAAGCCCTACAAGCACTCAATGGGTGTTTGACCTAAAAATAAATCTCCCTTGACAATGAAACCCATGCGTCAAGAATAACAATAATAAATTTATTTATTTATTTTCTTTTTTCATTAAATACATAAAATCATGATTACATATGTCATTATGAAGTCTGAACCTAGTTACATATTTCAACACTCCCTCTTAACTAGGGAGGTATTCATAATACATATAAGGTACTTGAACATTCTCAATCTAAAGTGTTCTCATAAGAGTCGGATTGGTAACCCATCTATTTAGCATCATATCATCTAGCATTGTCACATAGCAAGGCTTTGACTAACAGCTTTATATCTCCATAATATCATAGCACAAACGCTAGTGAGACCAATGATTTATAGACATTGTCATCATTGTCTCTCGAGGAACATACCCACCCAGTTGTTCACAGAGTAGGTCCTTCCAAAACTGATCTTATCTTGGATTCCTAGTCCTCAAAGAATATCGGCCTTCTACGACTACTCTTATCTCGGATGCCCTACCACATATTCAAAGAGTATCGGATGTTAGATGCTTACCCAATCCTCCATTCTTTCTTCCCAAAGTGAAGACAAGAATGATGTGTCTATCTCTCCCTCTCAACTAGGGGGGGTTACCCATTCCTATAAAGGAATGTACTCATTCCTACAAAAGGAATGTGCCCAAGTTCCTTCTCATCTTGGGACTTGTCCAAGCTCCCTCTTAACCAGGGACTTGTTTCCAGTAACACTGATCTATTCTTTAGTGGAGATCATGAGACCTATATCATTTTGTAGGGCTTCGCCTTTCGATGTCGTGAATTTCTTCTTCATTATTATGGAGCCTTCATCTTTTCTTTGTAGGGCATAAACCATCAATCACTTTCCTTCACGGACAATGTCAGTCATGCCATCATTTTCTTCATCAAAAAGTGATCTTCTAGTCCACATCTGGTTTTCCTTCACACAGATACCTTTTCCATGTCATGTTTATTTAAGGATCTTCTATCCCACCACATGAGTGCTAGTTGTAGGTGACATCTACAACTCTTTTTCCAGTAGCCTTGCATTAACCCATCCAGATGGTGTTCAAAAATTAAAAATATGAACATCAAATAAAAGTTACCTTTTGTGATGGCCCTTCATCATGACATCTGCTTACAGTAACATCAACCTCATGCATACATATTGATATATATCCAAGATACTCAATGTCAAGGGTCTCCTTTCTTTCCAAACATCATCAGAGTCTATACCTTTTCCATGGAGATGTCATGGTCAATTCTCGTAGTCGTTGGATATTGATTTCCTTTTCTACATGCTCATAGTTGCATCTTTCACGATATTTCTTTTCTTTCTTCACATATTGCTCCCCAGGAAATTTCATTCATAGTTCCTTCATCTTTGTCAACAACCTCATATTCCACATGAGGACATATTATGTTGATTTCATCTAGTCAATATGTGAACCATGCCCTCATGCATCTTTCCAAAGGAGGAGATCCACTTTCTTTGATCATGCTCATGAGATAGAACATTTACTCATGCAATTGTTGAAGAAAGTGTAACTAGGTTCGGTCTTCATGACATTGTAATTATGATTTTTGTAAACAAGAAAATGAATTATTTTTGTATGCCTTGTTGCATGGGTTTCATGATAAAGAAGTTTACTTATTAGTGGCTCCCATTGAGAGCCATAAGATTTATTATTAAAAAGTCAAAGTCATGAAGAGTTCTTCTTGAGCAACTATGAAATGTATATGAGTCAATCTAGTGTCTAGATCAGCCTCCAAGACAAGCACGATCCTCTTGAAGAAGACGGCCAGCAAAATGAAGTAAACACAGTCATGTCGGCTCAAAAATGAAGACGCGATAGTTCAATTGGTCATGTTGGCTTAATATGTGGGTCAAACCACTATGAATAGGCGTGTAAGTTCAGAATTACAGTCAAGAAATTTCAGTCAAGTCTCTGCAACTTCGGATGAGGACAGAACCTCAGCATATCTCTGAAATCTTGGTCAGGTTCAGGGGTATAGGAATCTCGAAAGAAGTAGTACAGCGTTTCGGTTAGGAAAAGGATCCCAGTGGTTTTCGAATAGGTATTACAAGGGTACACACTCTAAATATACTCTCATAGTCTCGCTTAAGAAGGAGCTCAATAATTCCACAGTGATTTATTCTCGGCATAGCCATGACAAGTAAGATCTTGATGGAGATCTTAGTGCAATCATGAACACAATTACATTCTCAGTCAAGGTGCAGTCATGATCCTAACATGGTTATGATCTCGGTGAAGGAACAATTGTGATGAGACAATCATGATCTCGGTGAATCAAAATGCAGTTCTTCTATACATATCTCAATATGGAGATCTAGTTGATGAAGACTTCAGTGAAGGTACAACAAATATGTTGCAGCGGTAATGAAGTGGTGTTGTAGTGATGGCCTCATGGTGTAGCAATGATGATGGACTTAGCATTGACAAAGAAGAGGATTGGTGTCTTGGTATTGAATTGGTCTAATAGGTCAAGGGTCATGGTGTTGGTATTCGTCAATTGGAATCTCTATAAGAAGAATTTTGTGTGGGTTTTCCTCTCAAAGAGTGAGAGGTTTTGGCCCTGGAAGAAAGCCAACATCTTGTGTTCTTGTCTCTTTGCTTTGGTAGCTATTTGATGAACTAGAGAAGACACACTCTAATAATAACAAATGAAGATTGTGCTAAGAAGAAAAGTTAACATACCTCACAGAATCTCATTAACTTTAATTTCCCTCAATTCTTCAACATGGTATCGAAGCTAAGGTGTTGAAGTCAAAGGAAGGGCAGAAAAAAGAGACATTCAAGGATCAGCTTCAAGAAGGGCATCAAAACAAGTTGAAGGGCTTTGACAAAATTGGAGGATCAGTCTACAACAACATTCTACATCGACAAAGATTTTTGTCCATGCAATCAAGGAGACAGTCTACAACAGCAAGAGATTTTATCTCCATAGTCATTGTCAAAAGGCAACCAAGACCCTCATCAAGTTGTCTACAAAGTAAGGTAGCTCAGACGACCTCAAAAACGAAGATTGCATCATCTTGGAGAAAGATTGAAACTCTAGGAGCAATCCTAATCTAAAAGAAAAAGAAAAATATATTGAAGGCAATAAGGCATGGTCATCTTCAAGAAAGAATCATCCCCTTGCCCTAGAAGAAGATCACCCAAGGAAGCAGCAAATCATCCTCATCAAAAGGAGCAACCTTTTCTATTGAGGAAAGGCTTTCTCATTTAAAAGAAGATCATTCAAGAGGAAGATCTAATGCATCTACCACTTCCAACATTATCAAGGTGAAGATTTCATCTTCGCATCTCAAGTAAGTATTTTCATTAATCAATTTGGTAAAATAACTTCATGATTGCAAGGAGATCTATAGGTTGGATGGGTCATCAAAATTCCTTGCATGAAGAAGGAGGATAGACATAGTCCTCTAAGAAACTAAAGTCATTAAACACATCAAAAGCTCTCCTCTAATTCATGGAAAGAGATACTTATGAGTGATCCCCTCGTTGGAGACATTAAAGAGATGTATATGATAAACTCATTCTCTGAAGGTGCAATGGCGAAGGTCACACGAAATTTGATCTACATAAAAGTAAAGGGTAACAAAGGATGTAGGATATCTTCATAAGGTCCCATCTACAAGATCTAGGAAGGTAGATAACCATCATTGATTCATAATGCACCAACAATCAAGGTAACAAATATCCATGGGATAAGAAAGTTACCTCATTCGAAAATTTATGGTCTCTATGCTAAATAGAGTAAGACAAGTTGATGGCAAAAGTATTGAAGGTTAAAAGAACTCAAACATGTGCAGAAAGGAAAGGCAAGTTTGGTCCTCAAGCAAGACAAAGTAAGTATAGCTAAGATTCAATGCTATGGAAAGGTTATAGAAAGAAGCTCATATCACTGGAAAGATGGAGGAAGCTAAAGAAAAGGGGCCAAGGAAAGGGGGAGTAACAAATCTCTACTATGAGTAAGATGGTATCCCTCTCAAAAGGGTCCTATCATAAGCTCTTAAATCTTGTGTTATAGATATGACCAAGATAATAAGATGCATTGTGGCATCATGGAATCATTAGAACTCGTGACATCATTGTAGGAATCATGAAGGACAAAACCCATGGCAATCAAACATGAAGGATATAGCTCTTGGGAATCTCATTGAACATTAAAGGAAAGGATGAAGTCATCCAGAACAAGGTTCATCATACATCAAGACAAAAAGGAACCATCTACCAAATGGGGATATACAAGATCCTCAAGATTCTCTGATGGAATTCTCATCGGAGGGTTCACTAATCTAGAAAGGAAGGAAGTGTTTCAACAGAAACTCCAACTTGAAGAATTTGTGGATGATGTTGTGGTGACATAAGAGAAGAAACAAATCAAGGGGTTGAAGAAACTTCAATCAAGGAATTCGTTGGAAGAAACCTAGATGACCTAAAGGTAAAATAAGGTATGTATGCTTGTGTTTAATATTATAATGTCATGTCGTATGGTTGCAAGTAACATGGATCATTACTTCTATCTTAAGAAGCATGATCAAGAGAAACGAGATCTCCTCCTCTGAAAGGATGCAAGAAGGCATAAGACACATTAGATGAAATCAACATAATATGCCCTCATATGAAGTATGAGGTTGTTGACCACAATTAAGAAACTCTGATTGAAAGCACCTGGGAATGGAATGTGTGAGAAGGAAGAGATCGTGAGATATGCAACCTTGATGAAGGTGATCAACATCCAAAAGACTAGGAAGACATAACTAGAAAATCTCTCGAAAAATAGGAAGACTCTAATGGAAAAGATGAAGACCCTTGATACCTACAGGAAGATGTCATGATGAAGAGCCATCTCGTAAGGTACGATTTGATTTAATATGATGTTTTCATTTCTTGAATAATATCTGGATACGTTCATGCATAGTTACTCAAACAAGAGTTGTAAATACAAGTACAACTAGCATTCAAATGGTAGATGGAAGAAGTGTGATGAGAAAGAAGTAGTCATATGACGAAGTTTCCATATATGAAGAAGACCACTTTCCATGAAGAAAGGAATGACATGACAAACTAAGGATGAACATGATCGATGGTTGTTTCCCTACAAGGAAGAGGCTCAACTAAATTCCATGACATCAAGGAGAGAAGTTGATCAAGCAGTTGAAGGACCCACGAAGAAGTTGTTGATGTCTAGAGGAGTCCCTAGCTAGGAGGGAGCTCTGACAAATTCCTGATTAAAAGGGAGCTTGGGCAAGTTCCTGATCAAAGGGGGCTTGGGCATGTCTTCCCCAACTGAGAGAGAGAGATAGACACAACATTCTTGTCTTCACTATGGAAGAAAGAATGGAGGATTGGGTAATCATCTGGCATCTGATGCTCTTTGAGGATGTGTAGGGCATCCAAGACAAGAGTAGGCAAGAGGACCGATATTCTTTGAGGATTGGGAACCCAAGATAAGAATAGTCCTAGAAGGTCATACTCAGTGAACACTCGAGTGGGTATGTACCTTGAGAGACAATGATGAAGGTGTCTATGGTCATTGGTCTCACCAACATTATGCTCTAATCTGATGAGAGATAGAGTTGTCAGTCAAGGCCTTGTTGTGGAAACAATGTTGGTTACTATGATTCTATACAGATAGATTACCAATCCAATTCTTCTCATGAGAAATTCTTCAGATTGAGAATGACCAAGTACCATCATGAATACCTCCCTAGTTGAGAGAGAGTGTTGAAGAAAGTGTAACTATGTTTGTAATTATGATTTTTGTAAACAAGAAAATGAATTATTTTTGTATGTCTTGCTGCATGGGTTTCATGAGCAAGAATTTTATTTATTAGTGGCTCCCATTGAGAGCCCTGGGATTTATTATTAAAAAGTCAAAAGTCATAAAGAGCTCTTCTTGAGCAAATATGAAATGTATATGAGTCAATCTAGCGTCTAGATCAGCCCTCCAAGACAAGCACAATCCTCTTGAAGAAGAGAGCCAGCAAAACGAAGTAAATACAATCTTGTCGGCTCAAAAATGAAGACATAATAGTTCACTTGATCATATCGGCTTAATTTGTGGGTCAAACCACTATAAATAGTTGTGTAAGTTCCGAATTATAGTTAAGAATGTTGAGATTGCAACAAGATGATGGAGCTTAGTGAAAAGAGTCGTCTTCACTAAGTGGGCCCGCACGCTATTTTTGGCGCAAGTCTATTTTTAGACTATGTCTATTTTTAGACATATGGATCATGTCTATGGATTGCAGGTTGCTGTTTATGGATGATTGATCAAGTTGGAAAAAATAGATTGTTAAATTTGGACAACTAGGTCCAAACTCCATGTTCTGATAATCAGATTAAGAGGCTAATATTTTTGTTGGATTCCTCTTTCAGAGAGGTGTAAAATCCATATAAAAATAGTCTTAATCCGATGAGCATAACTTATATTTTGAATTTATTATTCTTAATAAATTATATGTGCAAGGTCAGCCAGTTTTGTAATGTAGGCTCACATGCCCAACAGATGTGTCACACACCCTCATTGATGGATATAAATACAGGAAAAGTTGGAGAGAATTTAATCACAACACAACTCACATCTTCCTCTCTCATCCTAAAGAGTACGAGCTATCTGGAGGACGAATTTCAGCCACACGTGGGAAGGATGAAGAGGACAGACCGTACGACTGAGCTGTAGTACGATTTTCTGCTGCTAGGGTTTCGCAGAAAGTTTGACCAGCGTTGACTTTGGTCAACACTTGGTCCAATCAAGCTGAAAACTTGTGGAAGGTTCGATTTTTGAAGACTGTTCTACCTGGCACAAAAATCGAGGTCAAAGGGTTGACCGTTTTGCTGCTGCGTTGACTTTTAGCTTGCTGCCCCTGCGTTGACTTTTCAGGGCAGCGTTGACTTTTGTAGAATTGACTTGGGTTGACTCATCTACTGGTTGGAGGGTTG
>APFE030118321.1:0-15434 GCA_000404065.3 Pinus taeda
TGATATGTTGAAGTTTTAACCCACGATGGCTTTTGCTTGACTTCCCCCTGCTGTGGTGCCTATTGTGGTGTCTTCTTTTTCAATATGACTTCAACCACTGAGCCCTCCTCTAATGTATCATCACCTGTAACCTTTCCCTCTGCAGCCTCTGTTTGTGTTTGATTGTCGATCATCAAAGGGTCATCATCTGATATGTCAGTCCCTTGAACATCTTCTGCTTCAGCCTCCATGTGCTCTACCTGTTTATGGATGGAAATATCCTGTAATGTAATTTTCTTCTTTTTATACCATAGCTTCAGGAATTTCTTATGTACATTAATATTGATAGTACCCACGGATTCCATCCAAGGATATCCCAAAACAACATCCATGTTATCCATCTCTGAAGCATAAAAATCACCATGCAACACATATTTATCCATAGAAACCTTCAAATCCTTGTACACTTGAACATCCTCATCATCCACTTGTGTATTTTCAATGTGTTTTATTGGGACTTGCAATTTTTTTGCCAAGTTGACTTTTATGAGTTTTTGCTTGCAACTTGGATTTATAGACACCATTATCTTCTCCTTTTGAATCAATCCATGAATTTGTAATAAGGATATACCAGTAGGAATTAACCCCTTATGTGTCTCATTCTCCTTTTTCCTAGCCCGAGACCATTTGTCCAAAAAGACTTCTTCAAATTCGGCATCTGAAATTTTGTTCAACCGGTCGTAGTCAAGTAATAATTTCCATTTTTGAGCCTCACCTTTCATATTAGACAGCATTTGAAACTTCCAAAATGTCCCACATGTTGTCCCATATCTGGACTTGTATCTTTGTATGAATTCTTCAATAGTAGGACCATCATCTTTTCCTGTAAAATATTCCTTGCTAGAAGCCATGAAGGTTTGGAAAAAATTCACTTACTTGGCAAAAATTTGAAAATATCACAGTTTCGTCAATATTGCTCAGAATCTCTATTATAACCTGTTTTTGGAAATGGAACAACCATTCTGCATCTGCCCATGTGATAGAAATCCTGATTCAGACACTGGAATTTCAGATATGCGCTGCTACTCTCCTGCCGTTACCCAAAATTTCTGAAAAAAGAGCTGATTTTAAATCAGCGATATCTCCCTCATCCGGACTCCGATTCAACTGATTGTTTTTTTGAAATTAGGTGTTTTTTCACAGAGATTCTAGATCTGCAATTAGATCTTGTAGATCTTGCACCAAGACGTCTAGATCTGCGCCACAAGCTCGCTGCCCTGAAAAATTATCTGCAACCCCACTGATTTTTAAATCAGTGATATCTCCTTCATCCGGACTCCGATTTGACCGATTTTTTTTTTTGAAATTGGCTATTTTTTCACAAAGAATACATATCTACAATCCGATTTTGCAGATATTGAACCAAAACATACATATCTGATCTGCAAACTCGTCGCCCTTGAAATCGTGCAAAAAGTAAAAAAATTCTCCACTTTTGTGCCCAAGAAAGTGCTTTGATACCACTTGTTGTAGATCTGATCCAAAATATATATGATAACAGAAATAACCCAATAAATAAAAAGATCAAAATAGATAGAAATGATTCACTTTATTGATCAAACCCTTATGGTAGGGCAACACCATACATTCACTCCTTAAGGAAGGAGAATACTCCACAAGCCATATACTTGTTCATACAAGAATACTTCTCTTCATATCTCTCCATGTGGAGTCTCTAGCCTCTATATAGGCCTCATACATACAATACCATGCATCATTACCATGGTTTTCTCATACCATCAACTAATACCATGGGCCCCTTACATTATTATTAACTACTTTTGGTCCCTTACATGACATGGGTTAACCACCTTATTTATTACTATGGCTCATCCCATTCTTACCTTATTACCTTGGGTACCTCCCTAGGTACCCCATATTACCCCCCTAGGTATATAACATTTATTGATGGAAATATCCTGTAATGTAATTTTCTTCTTTTTATACCAAAGCTTCAGGAAGTTCTTCTGTACATTAATATTTATAGTACCCATTGATTCCATCCACGGTTATCCCAAAACAACATCTATATTATCTGTCTCTGAAGTATAAAAATCATCATGCAACACATACTTATCCATACAAATCTTCAAATCCTTATACACTTGGACATGCTCATCATTCACCTGTGTATTTTCAATGTGTTTTGTGGGAACTTGCAATTTTTTTGCCAAATTAACATTGATGAAATTATACTTGCAACTAGGATTTATAGAAACAATGATCTTCCCTTTCTGAATCAATCCATGAACCTGTAATAAGGATATACCAGTAGGAAATAGACCTACATGTTTCTCCTTATCTTGTTTTCTGGCATGAGACCATCTGTCTAAAAGTAATTTTTCAAATTCTTCATCAGGTAGGTTGAAACACTTCTTTTGGTTAAGTAATCCCCACCATGTGGCCGCCTCATACTCAAAATTACGCACTAAAAAAATTCTCCAATGATGTGCCCATAATGACTTTTGTGTTTTTATGTATTCTTCAATAGTAGGGCCATTATCTTTTCCTATAAAACCTAGAACCGCCATGAAGAGGGTTTTGAAAAAATTCACTTGGCGAAAATTTGAAATTGTCACAGTTTAGTCAATTTTGATCAGAATCCCTATTATGACCTATTTTTGGAAATGGAACAACCATTCTACATCTACCCATGTGATAGAAATCTTGATCGAGGCTCTATAATTTTAGATCTGCGCTACAACTCTCCCGTCGTCACCGAAATTTCTGAAAAAGGCGCTGATTTTAAATCAGCGATATCTCCCTCATCCGAACTCCGATTCGACTGATTGTTTTTTTTTTAAATTGGGTATTTTTTCACAAAGAATTCAAATCTGCAATTAGATTTTGCGGATCTTGCACCAGGACGTCTAGATCTGCGCCGCAAACTTACTGCCCTGAAAAATTATCTGCAACCCCCTGATTTTTAAATCAGCGATATCTCCTTCATCCGGACTCCGGTTTGACCGATTTGTTTTTTGAAATCAGGTATTTTTTCACATATAATCTGGATCTACAATTATATTTTACAGATATTGCACCAAAATATACATATCTGATTTGCAAACTCGCCGCCCCCGAAATCCTACAAAAAAAAATATAAAAATAAAAAATTAATAAATAAATAAATAAATAAATCTCCACTTTTTTGCCCAAGAAAGTGCTCTGATACCACTTGTTATAGCTTTGATACCACTTGTTATAGATCTGACCCGGAAATATTATAGATCTGATATGAAAATATAAGACAATGCAAATAAACCCAGAAATAATATGAAATGATTCTTTATTGATCAAACCCTTATGGTAGGGCAACACCATACATTCACTCCTTAAGGAAGGAGAACACTCCACAAGCCATATGCTTGTTCATACAATATTCATTGACTTCCTCCATGTGGAGTCTCTAGCCTCTATATAGGCCTCATACATGCAATACCATGGATGATTACCATGGTTCCCTCATACCATCCATTAATACCATAGGCCCATTACATTATTACTAACTACTTGTGGTCCCTTACATGATATGGGTTAACCACCTTATTTATTACTATGGCCCATCCCATTATTACATTATTACCTTAGGCACCTCCCTTGGTACCCCATATTATCCCCCCTAGGTATATAACACATAGGAAACTGAGTCTGTCGCCATGTTGATCGAAATACACTGAACACAACATTCAGGAAGATTGACTGTCGTACATAATTCCTTGGTAATTTCTTTTTAATTTATCACCAAGGTGTATATTGCAGTTTTGTGATTGGTTTGGTAATCCATCGATCTATATTTTCTAGAGTAGTCACTTTCATTCCTTTTTGACTCTTTAAAAGAAAAGGTCCATCTGAGCACTTGTCCTTTCAGATTCATTAAAAATCGAAGGAGACTAGCGTCATCTTTAGCTTTTTCTCGACTCTTAAAAACTGAAAAAGCAAAGTTGTGTCCAAGCGTCATTAAAATTAATTGAATTCAAAATAACATCCCTATTCTTTAGTTGATCTTAGGTCGAGACATATGGCGACAAATTCGGAGTCCATTAATCAAAGAATCCCTTGTGATGGGAATCCTAGTCCTTTTCCTTTGTTTGGAAATATTGGTGCTCCTTATATGGCTACATTATGCCTTATGGGACTTACCATTGGCTTGCCAGTATGGCTGTTTTCAACCTTTGTGGTTCAAAATGTTGTGAATTCTCCTCAATCGAGTACACCCTCAACTGAACAAAATCAACCTCTAGTTGATCCTGAATTTGACCCTTCACCTTCTTCCTCGTTTGTTTCTCCCTCCCCTTCTTCCTCTTTGCTTGGTGAAAGTATTGATATTAGTAACCAAGTGGCTGAGAAGAAGAAGAAATGGCAGGAGAAGAAGAAGAAGTCAATTCGGCAAGGGGGCAACCAAGCAACCATTGCTCTGAATGCAACATCTAACAAAAATCCATCCATTAAGCTTCACAAACCCAAATATCCATGCATAATTTTTGTAGAAGACCACTTTCATTGAAATTTTCCTTACTTTCCTCGGATCTCGAAAGAATGGTCTTCCCATTCACACCATCTCATGTCATCAACCTCTGGAGATCATGTTGGTAACGCACCATCAACTAGTGATAATAAAGTTCATGGACAGAAGGGAAAGGTCAGAATTCCATGTAGGTTATGTGAAGGTCATCATTCCCTTCACGTTTGTCACTCTTTGGATGAAGCCAAAAGAGTGTTGGATAATTGTCCTGCTTCACCGCAGCGACTTCCATCTGGTTACAAGAAACTCTCCTTAAGTCCTTCACTATTTGGAGAACCAACTGACTTAAATCAACCGTTGGTCGAAACCACTGTCTCTAAAAGTGAATCCATTGAGTCTATAGCCGACCAAAATCAACAGGTCGAGATAACAGTTGATCCAATTTCACCTTCAGCTAATCGTACCTTTCCCGAAGAGAGTGAAAATGAAACCGTTCAAGTTCTTTTTGCTATTGCAGATTCTAATGACCTTGGGGGCAATCTGTCTGTTCCATCTAGACAGGAGGAAAACGCCCCAATTCTCGTAACTCAAAGGGTTAATTCTCTCGTTTCTTCGTTACCCCCTCCAAGTAGTCTAGTCACTTCCTTTGATTGGGATCGACTGGTAAGATCTCGCCTTCCTTCTTATGTGCCTTTCCAGATCATAGTACAAGTTTGTAAAATGATTGTGTTTGGCACTATTATAGATGAAGGTGCATCAATGAGTATCCTTTCCTCAACTATTTGGAAAGCGCTTGGTTCGCCACCACTTGTGCCTGTTACACAGAATTTGTTAGGCTTTAGCAATGGAACAAGTCGACCATTAGGGATCCTTCCTAAGTTACCTATTACTTTAGGGAGGAAGAATGTTTATCTGAATGTGATGGTAGTCCGAGGATCGTTAGATTACAACTTACTTCTTGGATGTGACTATGTTTATAACATGGAAGCTATTGTTTCAACACTCTTCCAAGTAATGTGTTTCCCGCATGAAGAAAATATTGTCACCATTGACAAGCTCTCATTTCCCGATCCAAACATAGCTCCAAGTCAATCATCATCCCTAAACGGTCCTTTTCCATCAATGGTATCATCCCCACTCCCAAGTTCCAAGTCGAATATTTCACTTGAACCTTCATTCCATCCACCTGATAGCCATGAGTAGTCTGATGAATGTAATGAAGCTTGGGGGCATGCACCTAATGGTAAAGATAAGTTTCCCTGTAGGTTATGTGATTGGTATTTCATACCATTCACCTTTGTCTATCTGGACGAAACCAAAGACGTGTTGGATAACCGTCCTACTTCACCGTAGTGAATCCCATCTACTTACAAGATACTCTCCCTTTCATCATGTT
This sequence comes from Pinus taeda, assembly GCA_000404065.3. Classification (NCBI taxonomy): domain Eukaryota; kingdom Viridiplantae; phylum Streptophyta; class Pinopsida; order Pinales; family Pinaceae; genus Pinus; species Pinus taeda. The sequence goes on from APFE030118321.1 coordinate 5,898, forward strand.
GGGGGCATGCAAACCATTTTTCAAGCATAATTTGTTTGTTTCAAGCTTGTGTAAAAATGAAACTGAATCCAAGCATAGTTCCCTATGGTTCAAGCTTGTCTAAAAATGAACCCATTTTCAAACCCTTGTGATTTCCATTCTATCAGCCTTTTGAGCCTTGGTTGTTTTCATCTCATCACCACCATCTCTCCGGCTGATCATATGCTTTCACTTAGTTGTGTTACCATTTTGAGGGACAGTTGCAATGAGTGGTCTTATTAGCCAGCCTCTTCACATAAATCAACATGTTTTGAGAAGTTCCAACATCACCAGAACTAGTTGCTACCGTAGACACCACTCGTTCCTCAAAATAGAGTCCTCTTTAAACCCTTTTCAGACTCGTTCAATATGAAAAGATTATCAAGTGTTTGTCTTTTCTAGCTCATTAAAGTATTGGAAATGTCATCCCTCCTATATAATTTTATCCTTTCTCAGACCTAAGGTATTACTTTACAAACAAGAACTTATGGAGTTTTAATTTCATCCCTTTTCAAACTCTCTAAACATGAAAAGGACCGAGTTATCCTTGTCATTAAACTTGTTAAAACAATAGTGATAAATTTGTCCATCTAGGCGAGACTGAGGTTCACTGTCGCTAGACTCGTTAAAACATTAAATAGCGACAGGTTTGCCCGAAGGGCAAATTATAGAACAAGCATATGTTATCCTCCTCATGCTTGATAAAAATAACAAGGTACTGGTCAACAATGACTGGGGAAAAAGTGAAAAAACTTGAAGAATTTATGGTAGGGAGTCACTCTTGAACATGACACTTTCACTTCATCTCCAATATTGGGTTGGGTTATTCCGTTCACTGGTCATCTCACCATTGGTCTTTCATACCATCCATCTTTTGGGGTTAATGCTACCAATTCATCTCAGTGTCACAAACATGTTCAAGAGAAGTCATTCAGTTGATAAAACACCATCCAGTTAATGTCTCATCCCCTGCAATACCTCCAACCTTCATTTTTTCATGACCGCCATTCGTGAACTTTGTGTCATCAGTTCGTTTCTTCACCTCCAGAAATCATTTGTTTCATTTCATGTCGTAGATGTGGGATAAATCAAGGCACTCCTACGACGAGTCGCTTCTTATCAACATTAGCTCATTATCCAAGAAGTTGATTTAGAAACAACCCTTTCAGTGCTTTGGATCTTGCATACATCAATGGCAAGTTTCTCACTTCCAGCGACAGGTTGACATCAATGGCCTTTGACCAAAATATTTTGCGTGGTGTTCGACAGTGGATCATGTATTCACACCACATGAATTGTACTATAGTACCTTGAGGGTCATTATCATTATAGGTGATTCCTATCACGTCTGTTAACAACTCACACCATTGGCTGGTAATCATGGGATTTCTTTCCATGTTCGACTTCAGAACATCTCTTCACATGGATTGACTTGTACATCAAGCAAAGATTGAATGAGTTTGAATACCTCGAATCTAGTTTCATCCATCCGGGCTGCGATATATTCATGGATATGAAAACATCAAATGTACAAAGGCTCTACACAGATGGTCATCCTAACCATGGATTGTGACTCTATATCTGTAGAACCACAAATCTGTATCTGTAGGTAACTGTCTGATCTATGTACATGAAATGAAATTTATAAAGCTGAGCATGGGAATGTCTCCCTTAGCTAGATCATGAAAAATTATATTATGATGATGTATTGTATTGTAAATTATGCAGGTCACCTTCCAGTTCGAAATTTCAGATCCTCATGATAAAGCATTTCACCCGACATGAATATTTACGACCTCATGCTTTAGGGGTCAACTGTTATAGATATATTTGGGCACATCAACCCCAAACTTATATGTCAATGTATTAGGCCTCATCAACCCCTAAAAGAGTTGTTTCATACCCTAAAGGAACATAGTCATCCAAATACATCATTCCCCAAAACTTTCACTTGAGAAACCATCTAGAAACTGCCTAAATTGTACCATATTGACTGCTCCATTGGAAAAGTGTGATGCTTATTGAGTGGTACACTGTCAGGGTGTGATGCATACTGTTCAGGCCTTCTATAGGGTGCGATGGGCGAGGATGGACAAATGTCCGGGACATTTGTCAGTTGATTTCTCATGGAATCTTCTAGAACTTTCTCCTATGCCACTTGCCTCTCTGAATTCGCCCAAGGATGAATAAGGGATCTAAGAAAATATGATCCCTTCTCTTGTGGAACCCATTGTAACAAGTGGAATGACACTAATCAAACCCCATGGATGACTCACACCCTTGCAAACATCTATAAATGGATCCCTCATCCAAGAGATCTAGAGGCTGGAATGTTGTGAATTACAAAGAAGTGCTGATAGTTTGTAATTGAGGAAGGAGCATTATATTGTTGGAGTGATCTTGCTATTTCATGAGGTGAAGAAGGATTGAAGCTGGGAGGATGATGTTGGATCATACAATTGGGTTGTAATTCTCCCTTTAGTTAATAAAGTTCTTCAAGTTTTCTTCCATATGATTGTGTAATTGTGAATGTTATCATTTGTGAATGCTATCATTTGTTCATTATATATCTAATTTTGTAATGTTTATGTTGTAATACTTCACAATGATTTGACAATTCTTTGTTGTCGTACTTGTGCAGGTACTCTCCAAGCGTGTTAAGTACGGGGAGGAGTTGCAGGCTCTGTCAAAGGGGAGAGAGATCAAGTGAGGGATTAAGCGGAAGTTCCAGGTTGGTCTCATTATCTTTCTCTCATCTGTTACACATAGAAGAAACCATTGAATTGCTTTAAACTGTTGTTTCTAGGGTAGCTGCCAAACCTAGAGGGCTAGCATTCTTTAGGAATACTAGTTTTCCCAGAAACAATGCTACCAATTCACTTTCAGTGTCGCCAATATGTTCAAGAGAAGTCATTTAGTTCAAACCTTCATCCTTTACAATAAAGTAAACCTTCATTTTCATGCTCGTCATTCCTGAACCTTGTGTTGCCAGTCGATGTTTCATCTCCAAAAATCATTTACCTTGTTTCATGTTGTTGATGTGGAATACATCAAGGCCCTCCTTCGGCGAGTCGCTTCTTGTCGACATTAGCACATCATCCAAGAAGTTGACTTAGAAACACCCCTTCAATTCCTTGAGGCTTGCATACATCAATGGCAAATTTCTCACTTCCGGCGATAATTTGACATCACTAGCCTTCGACCGAAAGACTTCGTATGGTGTTCGACATCAGATCATTTATTCACACCATGTCGAATGTACTGCAGTACCTTGAGGGTCATTATCATGATTGTTGATTCCTCTCGCGTCTTTTAACGACTTACATCAATGGCTGGTAATCAAATGATGTCTTTCCATGTTCGACCTCAGATCATCTATTCACATGGTTAGACTTGTACTTGAGTGAAATATTGGACGAGATTGAAGACCCCGGATCTAGTTTCATCCATCTAGGCTGCAATATATTTTCAGGAGTATTATATCAAATGTACAAATGGCCTTACATTCATGGTCATCCATTCATGGGTCTACATCTGTAGACGACTATATTTGTACATGTAATGAAAGTTTATAAGTTGAGCATGGGTATGCCTTCCCTCAGCTAATTGTGAGAAAAAATCGAAGTATGATATTTGTATTGTAACTGATGCAGGTCTCCTTCTGTTTCGAAACATTCTCTCCAAGTGGTAAAGCATCTCACTCGACATGGTTATTTTCGACTTCATGCTTTAGGGGGCAACTGTTATAGGAAAATTTGGGCATGTCAACCCCGACTTCCGGATCAGTGATATTAGGGTCCATCAACCCCTAATTCAATTGTTTTCATTCCCTAATGAAGTTAACCTACATCATGCTTGCCTCCCAAGAGTTTCATGAAACCATTCATCCAAAAAATGTCACTAAGGAGATCATCAAGGTGGCCTTCTATCTAGCTGCAATGAATGGCAGGCACTACACTGTCTCAGTGCTATGCATAGCACCTGGCCTTTGTATCACCTGCAATGAGCGAGATCCAATAAATTTTTTAAATGAATCCATTGGATTCCTCATCCAATGGATGCTTCTAGAGGTTTCTAGAAGGATTGGGCTCGCTTTTGGATGAGGAAGGAGATGAATGAACCTTAATCCATTATCCCTTCCTCCATGGAATCACTTCCCAAATATGGCAAAGAATTCATGAGGGCCATTAATGGCCTAACCTCTTCTGTGTAGCTATAAAAGGACCAAGTTCTCATTGGCTGGTCTAGGTTGGAACTTCTTGAGCTAAGGAAATGTTGTTTGGATGAGATTAGTAGAGAGAGTAATGTTATCATGTTAAATCGTTGTTTCCATGAGGAGAGAAGGGTTTGAAGCTGGGAGGATGATGCTGAATCAGACATGTATCTACATGGGTTGTAATCTCCCTTTCGATGAATAAAGAGTTATATGTTTTTTCCCATTCATGTGTTATGAAATGTACATTTTATTTTTTATTCTATAATGTGTTCAGTTAACAGATCGATATGTATGCTTTGATGGTTTTTTGTCTCAGCTTGTGTGCAGGTACATTTCAAGCAAGTTAAGTACAGAAGGGAGTAGCGAAAGTGGTCAAAGGGAAGAGGGATCAAGTGAGAGATACAGGTTGGTACTTTTTCTCTTCTTTCTTTTATCAGTTAGCTATACGAAAAGCAATAGAATTACTTTAACTATTGTTCTAGACTTGCTACTAGGTTTAGGGGTTAGTAGTTTGAAAAGACACTAAACTTGCACATAACAAGGCCTTTGTTGTTTTTGCATGTGTTTCTTCCTGGGTTGGGACTATTCCCTCTCATCTGGAGGCTCACTTCACTCTCCTCTTTTATAGTAAGAGAACCTAGATATGAGTTACATTATGCACTCACCAGGAACACGTACCTTGTTTGAAGATACCAGCGTAACACTCTCATGTGCTGATAGCTAGAGCCAAGGAAAATCTCTAAGATAATGGAAATCAGGCCATTGTACCAAATGGGACTCCTACTGTGATGCAGGAAAGTGTCCCCTCTGTGGACAGAGGTAACCCCTCTAGCCCTAGAGTGGGTCTAGTCACAAAAAAGGACAGATCAACAAAATCTTTCCTTAAATAGTTAAAGTTGGAGGCCTACCTCAACTGGTGGTCGATGGAGTTTCGTTGCACTGCTCCATCTTCCGCTTCCTTCTCCTCAACGAGTGATCAACCTGAAACTAAGCAAAGGAAATACAACAAAGCACGTAACCGGATACAACAATGAACTATTTACTCACAAAGTCAAGAAGTCATGAGCTATCAAGTACATTACATACAAGACATAGGAAAACATCATTGATGGCATTAATAATGAAATAAGATTCAGCTGACATCCAAAGTCTTGACGTCACAAGCCTTCTCAGAAAGAGTCCAGCCAGCATGTTCTTCAAGCATTCACTATTTGGAGATGGTTCTCCAATCATACAAGAACTCTCTCACTCATAAGTTTTACACAAGATCAAAGGCACTTCACAACCTTCCACAAGCTATCAACAATCCCACACTTGTCACTCTCACACCAGCTATCTAGAAAACTCACAAAACACTAACAGCACTACTCAACTAGCCAACCATCATAAACTAGCAATGCATAGCAATGGTGATAGTTTAAATAGGAGAAAGAGTCTCCATGAATGGGGGAAAGGAGAGATTATCACCAAGGAAGGTAGCACAATTGATGGAACTGCCACACCAGGGAAGGAAGGGCGACATAAACAAGGCCAACAACCAGGTCTTGAGTCATCTGGAAGGCCAATTGTTGGAACAATTCACCCAATCTGGATCATCACGTGCACAGAACTAAGCTTCAGCGCTGACATCACAAGTGATTAGTGCAGATAGTCAGATCATCGTTGAAGAGACAACATAGCCCCGCGTTGGTGCCTAAAATCGAGCCATCGTGAGAATCAGGTGTACTTCTGCGCTGGCAGCACGGTCAGTCTATTCATGAGTGCCTTTTAGCACATTTATTTAAACCAATAGCCGCGATGAGGCAGACAAATTTGGAAAAGTGGGTCAATTGGAAACTTAGGAGAGCATTTGTCTGTGATGGGCATGTTTGACTTGGTCAAATGACATAGTGGAAAGAACCAGGAGTGAAGGTGGTGATAAATTACTGTGTAATAGATGCCCCCTAAAGTATGAAGCCCGAGAGAGCGGGAGGGGTGAAATGCTTTACAAAACAACTGAGTTGGAACGCCGTCTGGAAGAACCTGCATGCAAGTAAAATATCTCTGATAGTGAAGTACATGTCATCTAGGCATGGACGCAGCCATCCAAAAGGCGTATAACTTAGGTTTGTGGTATGGACGCAGCCGTCTAGCTAATGAGACCATGATAATGATAAAGGTATGGTCGCAGCCATCCATGAAGACTCAGGTATGGTGCAGCCATCCATCAATGAGTCATGTAATCACGAACCAATCCACACGGCCCGAGCATGTGTAATCTGAGCCGGGGGTCTTGAATCCAACCGACAATAGTATAATTTCTAACATGCAAATAGAGGTACTGAATTCGAGCATGAGAGAAAATCGCTTGATTATCGGTCGATGATGTAAACCGTTAACAAGCACGAGAGAAACCACCAATGATGACAATGGTTCTCAAGGTATCGTCCAGTACAATCCACGAAGCGTGAAGAAGGAGCTGAAGTCGAACACTCGCGGAATCACCTAATCGATGACCAATGATGCAAGTTGATCGTCAAGTGCAAAGAACTTGCCATTAAGGCATGCAAGCTCCAAGGTACCAAAAGGGGGTCTCCAGATCAACCTCCTGGATAATGAGCTGAAGTCGACAGGATACGATTTATCGTAGGGGGGCCATAATGTTTCCCCCTTCAACGACACGAGATAAGGAACAAGTGGTAGATGGTGAAACAGAGTATCAGATAAGGAACAGAGGTGTAAACTGCAGAAGGATTATACTCTTGAACATGTCGGCGACACGACCCCGGAGGGTGGCAACATTTAGGTACCAAAGGATCAGAGGCTTGATGACAATGGCATGAATCAGATGGAATGAAGCTAAATGACAACCCAAACGCACAGAAGGCCAAATGACGATGTATGGATGTCCCAACCCGACAAGAAGCAGAAGTGTCGATGTTCAAGAGTAACTAGCTACCATAGACAATCAATGATAAACCTGTTATTGAATCCAACCTAGTGATAGTTTAACGAGCCCTAGGGAGGAGAAGCTCGGGTCTCATCATGGTGACAATTCCAATGTCATCAAGGTTTAACAAGTCTGACATAGGCAAAACTCGGAGCCTTTTTCATGTTTAGGGAGTTTGAAAAAAGACACGAAAAAGAAAACTCGAGGGGGGTCCTTTTTCATAGAGTTTTGTCTCTCAAGCCCGAAAAAATATAAAATGATACTCGAAAGAACCGCCCGAACATTACGATCAAGGAGTACTTTTCATGATTAGTGACTTCGACCGGAAAAAGTAGAAAAGCAACCGAAATCACATCATTTCGTAACCATTAACGACCCTGAAACAACAAAGGCCCGACAATCTTTTCTCATTTAAACGGTCAGAAAAGAGCTTAAAGGCGACCGCCTCTTATTTACTTTTAATGATTCGAGAGGAGCAACTCGGCTATCTTTTCATGTTTTAAGTCGGAAAAGGGCTTAAAGACGACTTCATAGATCAAGTGTACACGACTCCATCACCTGTAGGCCTATACAAAACACGTCACACGTGAACCCATTCGATATAAAATGAACAACATAGTTAGAAAAAACCATATTTTAACTTAAACATATGATAAAAATGAGGAAAAACCCATATTTATAAAATATAATTTTTTTAATTTCCAAAAATTACTATAAAAGGGAGGTTAATACGTTGATTTTTTAACATTGTTACTGTTCATCCTACTGTGGAACTTTTTGGAGCACCAAAGTTGGCGAGCTAATTCCAGCCTGTTCATCCATCATTCATCCCGAAACTTTGTCTAGGTAGATATACCTCATCCTACGCCTCAATTCAATGTCCTTTTTCATGCATTTGACCGTGAAATGTGTGAGTTTGGGCGGATTTTTCAAACCGAGTTCCGTCGCTTGGTCATCGCGGGTATAGCCCTCGGGTCCACGATGACCAAAAAAATTTACACATAACGCACCCCGATCATCGCGAAAAAGTGATGTACTTCCGCGATGACCACGGAAAAATAACACTATCACCCTCGCATCATCGCGTTTGTTTTAGAAATAGACGCGATGATGACATGCAATCATTTTTTAATGCAAATTACTTTTAGAATTTTGCAAAAAGGGTGCTAATTGATTTTTCTGTCATGCGGGCTATAATGGCGTTCGTCTAGCAAGAATGAACGCATGATGACAATGATATCCAAGCTTTTGCTAATGTGGGGTGCCAAAAATCATTGCGAGCATGTAGATTGCTCAAATTATTCCTTACTCCACACCTCCGGTCACAGCCTGATTTACTGGAGCTATTGATCCGGGCCTAGAATCCCACAGATGGGAAATTCATCATCTGAGGCCGGGATATTGAATTTGATGCTACAGACATATATTTTTTGACCGGGCTGTCCCGTCGGGGTGAGATTCCAATCTTGGAGGGCCAACGTCCTGGGGACGAATCACTAGAGATGATTATGGCACGAGTGTGCCCCCAAGCATGAAAAACAAATAGCGGGAAGGTGGCAATCCCGACAGTGGACGACGTGATTCTTCGTGCTATTTTTTTCATGGTGACACGGGCAGCAAGCTCCCAAGCCCAACATGAGGCTTCGAAGACCCATCTTCGGCTGGCTCTCGAATGTCTCAATCCAACCATGTTCAACTGGGCAGACACAGTGACAGCAAACATGAAGAGGCAGCTTACCAGATGTCATAGAGGAGAGATGAAGTAGTTTGGCTATGGGTCCATTTTAGTCTCGCTCATGCTGGAGCGGGTGCCAGCACTGTAGTTGCAGGACATGGATTTGGATTTTCCCATACCACATGAGACGAGGGCTACACGGTGGGCACACGTCATGCCACGAGGAGGTGGTGGACAACTAGTGTCGCAGGGGACACTGTTTCGAGAGTGGCTGGGGCGTCAAGTGATTTTCATCGAGGATTGGTCATACGTTGGCATGGACTTCCACGGAGATCCTGACATGCAGCTGCCCCTCGGAGAGCAGTGGGATGATGGTGGTAAGACACTTGATCACATTATTTTTTCATTTTATTTTTTATGAAGTTTTTAAATTTTTCATGTATATGTCCTAATAACGAACACTGTGGAATTGCAGATGTGGGACCAATGCGACCCGTTGGGTTGGCTCCAGAGGCACGGAGGGATGCACAGGGCATCAAAGCACTGGCCGTGGCTCCTCCTGCGGATGACGAGATGGAGACAGTGTCTGGAAACCTCGAGGGTCTGATGGTGGGTATCCCTGACTACATGGGGGTCGAGGAGGTCCCCGTAGCGTTGCAGATTCACACAGTAGGAGTGAAACCCAGGGTGCACCGCTTG